>PKML01043806.1:165594-177245 GCA_002933935.1 Eutrema yunnanense | reverse complement strand
TGCAACATTGCATTCATCATTTCCTTGAGAGTTCTGTTCTTTCTTTCAGCAACTCCATTGGATTCAGGTGAGTAGGGATCAATCGTTTGATGGATACTACCATGTTCATGTCCTCTATCACTTCAAACTATATTGATAGTTCTTTCGAGTTGGTTTTCAACCTCGAGTTTAAAACTCCTTGAGTTTTCCAAGGTCTCGTATTTGTTTCTTAGCAAGTAGACATAACTATATTTCGTACGATCCTCAACGAAAGTCACGAAATATTTCTCACCACCTTTTGTATGAGTCAAACCAAGAGGTTCGCTCGATTGTGGTGTTTTAGTGAGTTTGGTTAGAATGCAAACCTCACACTTATCTTTGCTTATTTTGTATTTCGGGATCTCATTCAACCTACGCATAGATTCGAATATATTGTGACCGAAACATTCAGATCAAATACTAAGAGATTTTGTACCATAAGCAATTGATTCTTTCTCATTAATGTCAACAACATTGGTTACATTAATTTTTAAGTCCAGTCCGTCCTTAATATAGACAACATTCTTTGTCAATACACGCTAATCAGCTTTGACAATTGACGATGAATTCGTGCCTAATTAGCATTGTGCCCTAAATCAGATTTTTATGCATCTCTAGCACATGCTTTACATTAGTGAGAGAGAGCTTCTTTGAGAAGTCAACTTCAGCACCAAAATTCTTGTCATTATTTATGGTAGGAGGGAAACATTCCCATCTCAGCGCATATATTGGTATAATACCACCACTCGTGTGGGTTATTCTCAACCATATTGACTCCGAGGATGACATTACACATGTCTATCTCGACTAAATTGGCTTCAGCCATTCCATTGTCTTCCACCGAATTTAACAATGATCACATTGGTGTTGTTAGTCATATTGAAATTTGATTTTGTTCAAGAGAATCAAACCAAATTAATATACTAACCAATACCCAACTCTTCAAGTTAAAGGGTAAAATTAAATTCAATTTCTAGAATTTAATAAACTTAATACAATATCGAATTGTATTAGTATTCTTGAACTCATATCAAGAATCGCAAGAGGCCTGCTCACTTAGCCCAATGATTTAATTATTCGATTAAATCAGCCTCCAATACTTAATTGAACCTCAATTAATTATTCCAAAAATCGCAAATTTTTGGACACATAATATTGAGCTACACGTCTTTAAATTTTGTCCAAGGCTTTATCTTTACTCTGCAGTAGAAAGATGTATCAATATCTCGTGCAATCGTCTATGAATGTCACGAAATATTTCTTGCCTCCTCTGGTTTGAATATATTTCGATTCACATCAAACTGTGTGAATTAAACCTAGAGGTTCTGTTGTTCTTTGAACGCTGGGTGATGGCGTTTTAGTGAGTTTGGCTCGGACACAAAACTTCACATTTATCTTTGCTTAATTTGCATTTAGGAATCATGTTCATTAATCTACTCATAGACTTGAAATTAACATGTCCTAATCGTTCATGCCAAATATTAAAAGACTCAGCGAGATAAGCAAATGGTTTCTTATCATTAATCTTAGGGTTCTACGAGGTGGATGCCTCAGTTACATTATCCTTTCGGATTACTTCCTCAACAGATATCTTACACAGATTATCACATACCCAAATACATCCCATTTTTCGTTAGGATTAGCTTATCACCTTCCAGCTTCACAGAGAATCCATGCTTACTTATGAGCGATCCAGAGATCAGATTCTTGCGTATGTCTGGTACATGGACGACGTTCGTGAGAACCAGTTCCTGTCCAGAGGTGAGCTTCAGAACAACCTTCCCGTGACCATCAACTGTCGACGAGGCGGAATTGCCCATCAAGAGTTTATCACCACTCTTGTTCTTTGTATATGTCGAGAACATCTCGCGATCCATACAGATGTGTCTGGTTGCACCAGTATCGAACCACCAAGTCTTTGGATGGCTCTCTGCAACATTGGCCTCAGTGACCACATCACACATGTTAGCTTATGTCAAGTTTGCTTGACCTTTCACTGTTTCGATCAGACTCGCAGTCGTTTGATCCACTTTGTCACTGGTTTTCTCCATAGTTCCAGAGTTGTTGTCAACGTCGATTGTCATTCTGTGAAGACAAACGAAACACAACTTTCAATTAGTCCTGATATATAAAGTTTAAGAATCGCAATTCAAATACTGATATCGAACTAAATCGCATTGGTGTCGATCGATACTCATTGGTATCGATCGATGCACCCTAGGTTTCGATCGATGCTCGATGCATAGCTCAATCGATGCGACTGTAGGTGTCGATGCACACACGGTGTCCATCGATGCCCTACCAGTGTCGATCGATACACAACTGGTGTCGATCGATACACAACTGGTGTCGATCGATGCTCGATGCACATACTGTGTCAATCGATGCATCACTGGTGTCGATCGATACACCTTACGTGTCGATCGATACAAGTGAATTTCACAGGATCGATCGATGCCCCACAGTGTCGATCGATACCTGTGAATTATACACAGTATCAATCGACATAGACCCAACTTGGTCGGTGCACAGTATCGATCGATACACGTCAGTGTAGACCGATACAACTCGATGCACAGTATCGATCGATACACCTCAGTGTCGACCGATACAAATTTAGTCTAGTATCGATCGATACCATAGGGTGTCGATCGATACTCACAAGGCTTCGATCGCAATCGAACCTATCAAGAACCACCAAGGTGCGTTCGTTTATTATACCGTTCAATAATCGCAATTATAGACGGTTATAGAAGATGTTTAAAGCAGTACTGCTTCTACTACACGTTTCAAGTTGCTAAACAGCTTTTTGATAACGTTTGAGTATCACTAGCAGAAGAACATCTTCTTAAAATAGAATAGATGGAGATTGCCTCTACTACACGTTTCAAGTTGCTAAGAAGCTTTTTGATAACGTTTGAGTATCATCAGCAGTAGAAGAATCGTTTTAGAAAACCGTTTGAAAACGTTTATTTACTCGTGATTAAAGATCCAATTGAAGTATTAACAAAAATTGGTCTTCTTAGAGTTAAGATTGTAGGACCAAAAATTTTACACAATAGACAGAAAAGATTTAATCACGATTATATAAATAAACATTAAGGAACAGACGATTCATAAAACGATAAGCAATAAAAAGATCTAAGGAGGCGAGATGAATCTCTTTCCTTAACTCTAAGAATCTCTCGTAGTGTGACGGGTTTTTATAGATCCATGAGTCCCAGGATACAACCAAAGTTTAACTGAAACATGAACACCATGATATCAGATATGTCGACCATTATTCTACGATACTCTCGAATAGAAACTTACTCTAAACAGTAGGGAATTGAGAGAACTCTTGCTAGAACTTTTAGGATGTGTTTTTAGTGTATCAGAGGATGATTTTTAAGGTGAAAATCGGACTGTATATATAGGAGAGAGGCTAGGGTTTTTCCCTGACAGAAAAGGAATATTCCTCAGAATATTCTAGCGGCTGCGATTTTTAAGTCGGCCTGTTTAGTATCGATCGATACCAAGGGGTATCGATCGATACCTCAAAAAGTCCACGAGCCCAACAAGGCCCAATGTGCGATCGTCGCACGTGTGGTCTTTTCTTCTCTCATGTTGTTCATTAATGACACAACCATTCCAACATATATACACGAGAAAACATTTCTCGGTCAATGAAAACATTTCATTAGAAAGATTTTAACTCATTTCTTTTCACACTAACACAATTTTATCAAGCCCTCGAGCTTTGACAAAAAAATAGTTCCAACAGAAGAGATGATGAAGGGGATGGAGGAGCCGGAGAGCTTGTTACCACCAGGGAGCAGTTGCTGCCAGAGGATCGTGGGACTCAAGCAACCCGAAGGATAGAAGGAGCTACAACAATTCCTGGGACGGTCAAAGCTTTCAACCGGATGGTCTCGTTTCTAGCCGAGAAGCTGCATCCTCTAACCATTGACATGCCAATTGATAGATAGACTTTTTAGGTCTTAATCAATACCTCAAGTCCACTCATATCATTGTAGTATTTGAGGATCGAACCGAAGAGGTTAAGGTCAATACACTAGGAATGCATGAAAGTTCCTAAGCTAGAGCAATGTTTTTGGGTTTTTATGTTTTTTAAACTAAGGAAACAAATGCAAGAAAGAAAACAAAGATATAAGTGTTGGATCATGGAATGAACTATCAAGAAGATGATTAATGAGCAAACAATGATGTCTAAGATTGCATTGAACACTATCCTATAACATGGGATTCATAATTTTGACTAATCCACCGTCGTACCACTAATCACTTTGTTAATCACCAAATCAAGAACAAACCGTCGTTTGTGATAGTATGATTAACAAGCATTGACCTCCAATCCCACTTAGTTCACTACTCACCCTAGACATCAACTATCGTTGGCTAGGCACGAAAAGCTCACAAAAGATTCGTTTCAAGCAATTCATTTAAACTCCGGCTAGGAGTGAAATGCCTAAGTTCAAGACTCGAATGAATAAATCTAATCTAGCACTAACACCGTTTACTCGAATATCTCCCTAATGCATGGGATGAGACCAAAAATCCTAGGGTGTAGCTCTAGATTGGTTTGTCACGCCAACTAGAACTACCTAATCTAGGTGTAGTTATAGACTTTGGTTTATCTCATCAAATATAGCATTGAGAACCAACCTAAGTGAAGGACCTAACAAAGATAAACCTAAAACATCATCATATAATCATAATTGCTAATCCTTAGGTTAAGATCACTAATTATGACTAATCCTCTCTCAAGGCACTAATTACTTTGCTAATCACTTAATCAAGATCAAACTCTCATTTGTGATAAAATGATTAGCAAGCATTTAGATCAACATTCAAATCAACCAATAAACACCTTAAGCAACTACTTTCATAGGTTAGGAATGTTTATCTCTTACTAAGCTGCTAGGGGAATTTCATCAAACACTTGGTGTGCATGATTTTCCCTATGATCTAGATTGACTCTCGCAAGCCCAATCTAGCACTAGGATCACTTAGAAAGAAAGGAAAGCAAGGATTAAGAACATAAGCATCAAGAATCAATCATCAAATCATCAAAATCAAGCAAAATCCAAAATCCAACAAAAAGGGGCCTAAGGCCTAAATATGAAGAACAAGATAGAACACAAGGGAAAAAGAGACATAAAGATAAAGAACAAAGATTAAATAAACATAATATATAGATAGGTTGAAGAATCCTTCACTAGAGTGGCATGAATGATGTAGATCCATCCAAAATCATCTTAGAAAGAGTTTGGGATAAAACCCAACTCTAGAGAAAAGAAAACTTAGATCTAAAAGAAATAGGGTTTTCAATATTTAAATGAGTTTGGGTCGGACCGGGTCAACCCGGAACAAACCGGGTTTTGACCCGGTCAAGTCTTTGGTACGTCTTTAGTGAATCAGTCATAACTCCTGAACCTGACATCCGAATGACCTGAATCCAAGTCCTGTAGACAGCTAACGTGTCCCTCTACAACTCTTATAAAGACCATTTGAGTTGATTCATATTGGAAGGCCTTCGGTTTTCCGGTTATTTGGACGGTGTCATCTTCTCTCGGCCAGACGGACATACCTTCAGTAAATCCGTCTTATCTCCCTATCCATGCGTCCAAATAACCCAATTCAAACTCCTGTGTAAAGCTAATTCACTCCTCTACAACTTTGGTGAAGACCGTTGGAGTTGATTCATTTCGGAAGGCCTTCGTTTTGCCGGTTATTTGGACGGTGTCATCTTCTCTCGGCCAGACGGACATACCTTCAGTAAATCCGTCTTCGCTCCCTATGCATGCGTCCAAATAACCCGATTCAAACTCCTGTGTAAAGCTGATTCACTCCTTTACAACTTTGGTGAAGACCACCGAGGCTAATTCGGAGTGGAGACCTTTCAATACCAATGTCACAAATCGGTATTGTACATCGGTACTAAGGGAATTTTCCCTCTGTTTCCACACCGAGCAGTTGCACCGACCAATGACCTCGGTATTGAAGAAACCGTCTCGGCTATGCGGACCTGTCTCTGGTAAATCAGCCATATCTGTCACACCACACGTCCGAATGACTTGATTCCAACTCCTATGGACAGCTAACTCACTCCTCTACAAGTTCCATGAAGATCATTGAAGTTGAATTGGATCGGAAGGTCTCCGTCTAGCCACGTCTTTCCGGCGTCTTGGATGGACTTTGCATTCTACTTTGGCCCATTTCTCCAAATATCATCAATTGTCTCCAAATCACCTAAAAACACTCCAAATGCATACAAAGACTCACTAGGACCTAATGCAAACACCTAATACTCTAATAAATACCAAAATGCTATATAAACTATGCACGACACATGCATGAGACACAAAACAATAACAAGAATGCATGCTAAAAAGAGGTAAAATATGGGAATATCACATGGGAACAGTGGAAATATTAGGAAGAAGGCGACCCTCACGGAGCTGCATGTCCACCTACTCGTGCAGTCGCCGTTAACCCAGCTAGATGCCGAGGAGCCCCTATCGCTCTTCCTGAAAACGACGTAGCACTCCGTGGGTCCGTCATAACAAAGGAAGAAAATGGGAAACAACTTCATGTGTGTTACAACAACCGTCTGCTCACTGACAAGGAAGTGAATGATACAAGCATGGAGTCGTTGTAACAAAGCTTGAACTAAACAATTGGACTAAGGTCACTCCTTGTTTAGTTCGAGATAAGGTGGAAGCGAGATGGATCGAATAGAACCACTATAGATGCGAAAGTATATTGATACTTCTAAGGGTTTCCCCAAGCTCGGACTTAGCTCACGAGTCAAGATAAAAAGAGTTTTTGGATTAACCAAAACAAACTTAAGCTTTATTAATAGAAGGTGAAAGAAAATGAACTACAAGCATGGCATTATATAACCAATTTGTCAACATAAATCAAGGAAGAAAAACACATAAACCTGTAAAATAAATCAAACAAAAACACAAGAAAATCAAAGGGAGTTGTTAGCTCCATAAAGTCCACAAAAGACACAAAATAAGTCAACAAATTACACTCCTTTGATCAAGAACATTTGATTTCGGATATGAGAGATTCCAGCTAGTTCAGAGGCTTCTTAGGTGTCTGCCAAGCTCAGAGAAACCGTACATAGGTGGGCTTCAAATTTGGGCTTCATAAGATCCCATTTGACACTATCGGCCAAGATAGGGTCCATTGGATATGTCACCAATGTTGGGCCTTTTCCGGGAGATTGGTTGGGCGGCCTGGGCGGATATTAAATATTTTGGTAACTAGACTCAAATAGCTTTGGATCCATATGTGGTGCACTTCCTGAAGTACAGTGAGTTGGTAGCGACACTTGTTTTAATATTGCCTTCGAATGTGAGCCCTTTGACGGGTTAAGGTGCAATCCGTCAAACTGATCAGGCTTGATTAGTCCTTCGTGATCCAGCTGTTCCATGAACATGTTGAACCTCTTTTCCAGACGCTTGCTCCTATTTCTTGTCATTGCCCCACTTCGTACGAGTGGTCCTTATATGACTTGACTTGGTGGTTCGATGTCTTTATCACTCCCTCCCTGTTCAAAAGGTTTTGACCCCAAAATATTTTTATATGCATTAAAATGGGCCAAGTCAGAAACATTAAACGTTGTTGAGACTTGATACTCACCCGGAAGTTCTAGCTTATAGGCATTGTCAATTATTTTATCCACAATTTTGAAGGGACCATCTCCGCGAGGTGATAGCTTGGAGCTCCATTAACGAGGGAAACTTTCCGGCCTCATATGTAACCACACCCATTCTCCAACTTCGAAAGTAACTTTCTTCCTCCCCTTGTTGGCAGTTCTAACACGTTGTGCACTGGTCTTTTCAAGTTTCTCTTTGACCTTCAGGTGAAGCTTCTTAATGTTCTCGGCCCTTCATTCTCCATCTAAGTCCATGAACTCGGTTTGTGGTAAAGGAGCGAGATCCATATGAGTATTAGAATTGAATCCATAAACAACCTGAAAGGGGGACATACGAGTATCACTATGAACAACCCTATTATAAGCAAACTCAACAAAAAGGTAAATCATCAAGCCAAGTTTTAAGATTTCTCCCTATTGTAGCTCGGAGAAGTGTTTCGAGTGTGCAGTTGACCACTTCAGTCTGACCGTCGGTTTGTGAATGGAAAGTGGTGGAGAATAGCAACTTGGTTCCTAGGTTCTTCCAGAGGGTTCTTCAAAAACTGACTAAGACATTTGGTGTCCCTATCTGAGACAATTGTCCTTGGTATCCCGTGTAGCTTCACCACTTCCTCAAAGAAGAGATATGCGGTTTGCGTTGCATCATTCGTCTTGGCACATGGAATAAAATGCGCCATCTTTGAAAACCTATCTACCACCACAAAGATGGAGCCCTTGTGTCTGATCTTAGGCAAACCTAGCACAAAATCCATGGACAAGTCAATCCACGGTGAAGTAGGAACGAGTAAGGGAAGATACAAATCGTGGGGTTGAACCCTAGACTTGGCTTCCTTGCAAGTGATACATCTTGCACAGAAAGTTTCCACTGATTTCTTTAGGTGTGGCAAAAAAAAATGCTCTTCATGGCAAGAGTCTTGTCCACGCCAAAATGTCCCATTAGTCCTCCACCATGTGCTTCTCGGACTATAAGCTCCCGTAGTGAACATTGCGGAATGCAAAGCAGTTTGTCCATGAAGAGATAGCCATTGTGAATGTAGTAAGAAGCATAAGCTCCTTTTCCATGGTCTTTGTAACTATCTGCAAAATCAGGGTCAGCTTCATACAAAGGGATAATCATTTCAAAACCAAGAATCTTTGCATCCAGGGTAGTAATGAGCACATGTTGTCTTGAAAGTGCATCGGCTACTACATTGTATTTTCCCTTCTTGTATTTGATTATGTAAGGAAATATTTCTATGAACTCCAGCCACTTGGCATGCCTCTTCTTGAGATTAGTTTGTCCCCTAAGATGTTTTAAAGTCTCATGATCCTTGTGGATCACGCATTCCTTTGCTAGTAGATAGTGTTGCCATGTTTCTATGGCTCAGACTAAGGCGTACAGCTCCTTATCATATGTGGGGTGGTTGAGGGTGGCACCATTGAGTTTCTCACTGAAATAGGCTACTGGTTTTCCACCTTGAGTAAGAACAGCTCCAATTCCTAAACCTGATGCATCACACTCAATTTCAAACGTTTTAGTAAAATTGGATAAAATTAAAACTGGAGCATTAGTTAACCGATCCTTGAAGCTGTTGAAAGCCTGTTCTTGAGCTTCTTCCCACTGGAATCCCACGTCCTTCTTGATGACAGCCGTGAGAGGTGAAGTAAGGGTGCTAAAGTGTTTTACAAATCTCCTAGAAAAGCTCGCCAATCCGTGGAAGCTCCTTATTTGGCTAATGCTCGTTGGTGTCGTCCATTGTTGGATAGCCTTGATATTCTCTTGATCAACTCTCAGACCCTATGAACTCATAATAAAGCCTAAAAACACAAGCTCATTAGTACAAAATGTGCACTTCTTGAGGTTGGCATAAAAACCTTCCCTTTGAAGTGTTTTAAGCACTTATTCAAAATGATCGATATGTTCCGCAAATGTAGGGCTATAAACGAGTATATTATCAAAGTATACCACTACAAACTTACTGATGTAAGGTCTTAGAACTTGGTTCATAAGCCTCATGAAGGTGCTCGGTGCATTGGTGAGTCCGAATGGCATAATTAACCACTCGTATAGACCTTGTTTGGTCTTGAAAGCCGTTTTCCACTCATCACATTCTTTCGTCCTTACTTGATGATACCCACTCCTAAGATAAATCTTAGAAAACACATTAGAACCAGAAAGTTCATCAAGCATATCATTTAACCTTGGAATCCGATGTCGGTATTTGATGGTTATATTATTGATAGCTCGACAATCCACACACATCCGCCAAGTTCCATCCTTTTTTGGCACCAAAATGACAGGTACAAAACACTGACTAAGGCTCTCACGCACATGACATTTTTCCATGAGTTCCTTCACTTGCTTCTCTAACTCCTTAGCTTCTTCCGGATTAACTCGGTAAGCAGCTCGGTTAGGTAAGGGTGCACCAGGAACAAAATCTATTTGATGCTCAATTCCTCTTATGGGAGGTAGATCAGGGGGTATCTCATCTGAAAATATATCACCAAACCGGTCCAAAAGGTCCATAACTTCCGTGGGAAGTTGTTGCTTCAATGCGCTAGAACCTACATTCAAAGCTTTCTTAAAGATCATGAGTAATACCGGTTGTTTACAAGTGATTGCCTTAGTGATAAGACTAGGTTTGATTAGCAAGTTACTCTTGGTAGGAGTTTCCTTCTCCTTGAGCATTTTCATTTGAATTTCATGCACTTGTGGTGGTGTAAGAGGCGTCAAATTATATTTCTTTTTGTCATGGACAAAAAAGTACATGTTGTTGCGCCCTTGGTGAATAGTATCCTTATCAAACTGCCAAGGTCTACCAAGAAGAAGATGGCAAGCTTGCATAGGAACCACATCACACAAGACTTGATCCGAGTACTTTCCCACATTGAATGGTACTAGTACTTGATCTGTGATTCTCAACTCAGCCTTATCATTAAGCAATCTCAGCTTATATGGATGACGATGTTTAGTCTTTCCAAAACTGAGTTTTGTGACCATATAATCACTTGCAACATTAGTACACGAACCTCCATTAATAATGAGATTACATACCTTGTTACGGACGGTACATCTAGTATGAAAGATGTTCTCCCTTTGGGCTGTCTCATCGGGATGAATCGTGAGGTTCAAGGCACGCCTTATGACAAGAGACTCTCCATATTCTGGTTCACAATCAACTCCTTCCGAGTCTACTTCATTTATTTTAACTTCGTCCTCATCTTGTGACTCGTACTCACGTGTGGCCGTGATGATCATCAATCGTTGGTTCGGGCATTCTCTAGCCATGTGTCCCCTGCCTTGACACTTAAAACAAGTAATGTCACGCGTTCTTGAAGTGTTAGGGTTAGAAGACTTACCTTGTATAGGCTCGGGTGCCTTAGGTTTGAACCGTGAGTCAATGGCTACGGGTATTCCTTTATCGGCGGGATTAGGTTGAAAGGGTTGGTAAGGTTCTTTCTTCCCAAGGTTGGTTACTCCTAGCTCGGTTGGTGGTAGTTGATATATCATGGTTTTTACCCCTTTTAGGCCATGATATAAGTCCGTTTTATAGAGTCTTTCTGCTATTTCGTAGTGTTTTAGAGTCTTTTACATGTCCTAGCACGTTTGGAGCATAATTGGAGATATTTGAGCTTTCTGGAGCATTTTGGAGCAAAGCTGAAGTTCGTGTTGCTGAGTACCTGATTTCACGTCAAGCATCGATCGAGACAAACACGACCCGCGACTTTAATGAAGAGTTGAAGAATTGCAACTTGGTCTAGAAGTCTTTAATATTTACAAGAAGCCCCAGAACGTGATTTAGGTTATTTATAGGAATTTTACAGCCACTTTGTTGGCTATGCTTTATTTTACTTTGATTCTACTTTTGGTTTTTGGAGAGACAACTCTGAACTCCTGTTTTTATTGATTTCTTTGATGATCTATTCAATCATGTTGCTTTCAATCTCCATGTCTGAGTAGATCCACTTTAGGTTCAGGGTT
>PKML01043806.1:117679-135381 GCA_002933935.1 Eutrema yunnanense | reverse complement strand
ACAACTATTGTCATAGGCTAGGAATGTAAATCTCTTGTTTAATTCATCAAGGCATTTCATCAAACACTTGGTGTGCATGAAATGCCTTATGATCTAAACCTACTCTTTCAAGCTAGATTTAGCCTTAAGAACATTAAACAAGAAGGGATATAGGAAGATCTAACCCTAAACACCATGAATGAAGCCTAGGAACATCTTAATCTACCCCATCTCTAAACCCTAAAAGACTACTCAAGATCCATGAAAAGCCCCTCAAAATCGATGGAGATAGAGGTTGAATCCATGGATGAAAGTTGAATAATCAAGATGAAAAGAAGATAGATGGAAGGGATTGATGAGAATAAATACCAAATTGCAATAAAACAAAAGATCCTCCTTACAAATCTCAAACTCTCTCAAAGGTTAAAGTTTTGAGCATAAGAAAAAGCATACATAAAAATTAGGTTTAGATGAGTATTTATAAGAAAAAATGTGGACAACAGGATTAACATCAATGTGTGACATCGATGTGTGGCAGTATTCTGGTCGACGTGAATCTTGCTGGAGCTGGGCATCGATGTGTGACATCGATGTGGATGGTGTCTTGGGCGAGGTTAAGCTCCCTGGTGTAGCATCAATGTGTTGCACCGATGTGTGACTGCTTCCTGGTCGACGTGAGTCATGCTGAAGCTGGGCATCGATGTGTGACATCGATGTGGATGGTGTCTTGGGCGAGGTTAAGCTCCCTGGTGTAGCATCAATGTGTTGCACCGATGTGTGACTGCTTTCTGATCGATGTGAGAGCTGACAAACTCCCAAAAACGTCTTTAACCGCTTCGATTGCTTCCGAACCCAATGCTCTTAAGCCAACTCCATCAAACTTCCTCCAAGGTACCTAAAAAGGATTCCAAAATATGCAAGACACTATAGGACCTAGTATGAGAACCCTAAGACTCTAAACGAGACAAGAACAAGTATGATATGCTATGAAGATCTAAGTAAATGACCTAAAATCTATATGAAATGCATGCTAAATACATGTAAAATATGCACATATCAATTTTCTTATGTAAGGGTATGGCTACTGGGTCGGCCTTTGTGACCCAGTTACCATGTAATCAGACCATGTCGGTGAGGTATTCGTACCTAATTGGCACAACTTGATTAATTAAATGGATAGTTGAAAAAAAAAAAAACAACACAACCTTGTAGTTCAGGAACTTCAAATTTGATACCAAAAATGATACAAGCATGAAGTCGTTGTAACAAGGCTTGAACTAAACAATTGGACTAAGGTCACTCCTTGTTTAGTTCGGGATAAGGTGGAAGCGAGATGAATCGAATAAAACCACAATAGATGCGAAAGTCTATTGATATTTCTAAGGGTTTCCCCAAGCTCGGACTTAGCTCACGAGTCAAGAGAGAAAGAGTTTTTGGATTAATCAAATCAAATTTAAGCTTTATTAATGAAAGGTGAAAACAAATGAACTACAAGCATGGCATTATATATCCAAGTTCTGAACGTAAATTAAGGAAGAAAAACACATAAACCTGCAAAAGAAATCAAACAAAAACACAAGAAAATCAAAGGGAGTTGTTAGCTCCACAATGTCCACAAAAAACATAAAATAAGTCAACAAATTACACTCCTTTGATCAAGGATATTTGAATTCGAATCTGATAGATTCCAGCAGGTTCAGAGGTTTCTTAGGTGTCTCCCAAGCTCAGAGAAACCGTACAGAGGTGGGCTTCAAATTTGGGATTCATAAGATCCCATTTGACACTATCGGCCAAGATATGGTCCATTGGATACGTCTCCACTGTTGGGCCTTTTCCGAGAATTTGGTTGGCGGCCTGGGCTGATATTGGATATTTTGGAAACTAAACTCAAAGAGCTTTGGATCCATATGTGGTTCGCTTCCTGAAGTGCAGTGAGCTGGTAGCGACACTTGTTTGAATATTGCCTTCGAATGTGAGCTCTTTGACGGGTTATGGTGCAAACCGTCAAACTGATCAAGCTTGATTAGTCCTTTGTGATACAGCTGTTCCATGAACATGTTGAACTTCTTTTCCAGACTCTTGCTCCTAGTTCTTTTCATTGCCGCACTTGGTGCGAGTGGTGTTTGGATGACTTGACTTGGTGGTTCGATGTCCTCATCAGTGAAGCTCAGCCAAGAACAGAAGTTAAACATAGTCCTCGAGTTTGGTTGCAGGAGAATGAGAGCTTACTTGTATCAATACCTAGTGACCATAGTGACGACCTCACCTCCGAGTCAAGGAAAGGATAGCTCTGCAAGGACATACATCGCATATATGATATCAGAGTTTGGGGAATTGAAAGCTAACTTCGCGCTCCGCCAGGAACATGAGACCCAGGCTCTCGATGGTCTCGACCAGGACCATGACGCATAGGGGGGAGGGAAATATCAAACTCTCCGAAACACCAAAAACTCATGAACCCGACATGGAAAAATTTGGCCAAGTCTTTTCTTATTTTTTGTTTCAGTCTTTTACTTTGTAGAGACTTACTTGTTTATGCATTCGAACCTACTCGCTAAGTCTGTGTTAATTTAATTTGAGTAAATCCTTCGATGAAATGCTATGAACTTCTTTTAAAAACGTAGAAATTTGATATCATGACCCACGAGAAACAATAACAGATTCTAAGAAAGCGAAAAACCTTTTCCTTTATTAATTTCATATTAGGAGATATGTTACAAACATGAGCAACAAGTTAGAGGCAAAGCGAGGATTAGAGAAATAGAAGGACGAAGTCACGGGGAATAAGAGACAAAACTTGAGCAACAAGCTAAAATGGAATGGAAAGCGAGGAAGAAAGTCACGAGGATGGGGAGGAGGTCTTCTTCTCCTCTTGAAGACGTTAAGCTCGGGGTAATCAAATACGGAAAAGAAAGCATTGACCGCTGGAGGAGGTAGAAGTAACGACCCCAGAAGAGCCAGCTCTGCCTAAGGTCACTGCAACCTTGCCGAAATAAGCGAAACAATTAAATGATAAGAAGTGGCAGGACATGGAAGGAAAACATAGGGAACCTACTTACCCGGTTTCTTGTTCATCGAAGATAGCGACCAGAAGCGCTTGGTGGTGTGAGGAAACCGAGCGACGCTTGTGGGAACTCATCGTCTCGTACTACAAGAAGATCGACCTCCACGGCATTGTGAAGATCGCAACATGGATAAGCCGCAGTAGTTGGAAATGTAATATGTACGAAAAAGCCCAGACGACGATAAACGATAGGACTTGTCGTCTGCCTCGACAGAAGTAAGGAATCACCAAGGTTGAGACCCATAGTTGCAGGGAAGGAAACCATGATGAGATCAGCGGACGCTTTTGAAAATAAGAAGGAAAGGATTGATGATAAAGAAGAACTATCGAAGATGATAAGATCAAAGCACTTGTTCAAATAATCCTTAAAAGACGTAAGGAAAAACAAAGAACTACCGAAGATGATAAGATCATCAACGTATACAAGTACCTGAAGATGATCGGATCCTTTGTATAAATTAAAAAAATGAGTAATCGAGAATAGATTGAATAAACCCATACTCTCGTAATGCTGAGGCAAACTTCTGATAGACTTGCATTTTACCCTTTTTATGCATTCATTTAATCTAAGTTTCATCTCATTTGCATATAGTTACTTAGCATTTCTTTGTTGCTTTATCTCATTTAGAGTTTTAGGGTTCTCATACTAGGTTCTAGAGTGTCTTGCATGTTTTGGAGTCCTTTTAAGGTACTTTGGAGGCATTTGACGGAGTTTGACTTAAGACCATTCGGTTCGGGAGCAAGAGAAGCGGTTAAAGATGTTTGGGAGCTTTTCAGCATTCACATCGACATGTCTCTTCCCACAGATCGATGCAACCCATCGATGCTCAGCTTCAGGGCATTCACATCGACCCAACTCTCCCCACAGATCGATGTTGATGTTGGATGCAACATCAGGGCCTTAGCATCGACCCAGCTCCCCTTTCACATCGATCAACCCATCGATGCTCAGCTTCAGGGCATTCACATCGACCCAGCTCTTCCCACAGATCGATGTTGATGCTGGATGCAACATCAGGGCCTTTGCATCGACCCAGCTCCCCTTTCACATCGATCAACACATTGATGCTCAGCTTCAGGGCGTTTACATCGACCCAACTCTTCCCACAAGTCGATGCAGCAGCCGGATGCAACTTCAGGGCCTTAGCATCGATCATCAACATCGACCTATGGTGTTGATGTCGATCCTGTTGCCCTCCTTTCCCATAAATACTCATCTAAACCTAATTTTTAAGGTATGCTTTTTCTTATGCTCAAAACCCTTACCTTTGAGAGAGTTTGAGATTTGTAAGAAGGATCTTTTGATTATTACAATTTAGTATTTATTTCCATCAATCTCTTCCATCTATCTTCTTTCTATCTTGGGATTTGTTTTAACATTGAGATTTAGGTTCTTAGTGAGCTTAAGTATTATTTGCTACCAAGTTACTAATCTTGTTTGCTTCTCATTGCTTTTGTACTCTCTAGGTGCATGCATACTCGTTCCCGAGGCAACACCAATCTTGTAGAACCAAGAGACGATATCGATCAACTAGATAGAGGTTCACGGGCAAGGAGAAACCGAGTGAGAGTTCAAGAAGGGGTTGGTAACAACATGGAGCACTTTGAGAATGTTCCACTTAGGAACATCAACGAACCCATCCCCCACCAAAGGAACGTGGGAATGGGGATGGACACGGCAACAATCAAGGAGGTGGTGGCAATGGAAGCCATCACCGTCCCAACCATCCACCAAGAGCTAGAAACGTTGTTGGCGAGGGTGATGCCGCTAATGCTCACCAAAACCGCCAAGGCATTCAAGCTCCACCGGTGGAGAACAACAACTTTGAAGTGAAGCCGGGGGTTATTAACATGGTTCAAGCCAACAAATTTCATGGCTTATCCATGGAGGATCCCTTAGACCACATTGACCGGATATGTGGTCTCACGAAGATCAATGGGGTCTCCGAAGACGGGTTCAAGCTTCGTCTCTTCCCGTTCTCTTTGGGTGACAAGGCTCACCAATGGGAAAAGACATTACCCCAAGGATCCATCACTTCGTGGGATGATTGCAAACGTGCGTTTCTCGCCAAATTCTTTTCACCGGCTAGAACCGCCAAGCTTCGCAACGAGATCTCAAGTTTCACACAACGGTCCAATGAGTCTTTCAACGAGGCTTGGGAGAGATTTAGAAGCTACACGTCTCAATGCCCACATCACGGCTTTAGCAACGCTTCTCTCCTAAGCACCCTCTACCGCGGTGCTTTGCCTAAGATCCGTATGCTACTTGACACGACATCTAACGGAAACTTCTTAGCTAAGGACGTTGAGGAAGCAATGGAGCTCGTCGTAAATTTGGCCCAAAGTGACGGTACCTATGGCGACGACTATGACCGCGCCACAAGGACCACTAGTGACTTTGATGAGAACAAGCGGGCCAAAGATATGAAAGCTCTTAACGACAAGTTGGACAAGCAAGCCAATTTGATTGATAAACTACTAGTGTCTTCTCAAAAGACGGTGAACTTTGTGGATGCCTATGATGAGAACCAAGGTTGTTATCAAGAGGAGAACGTAGACATGAACACTCAAGAGGAGGTGAACTACGTGGGGAATCAAGGGAACTACCAAAACCAAGGGAACTACCAAAGACAAGGGTTCAACCAAAACTATAGGAACCACCCCAACTTCTCTTACCGGAACACAAATGTGGAGAACCCAGAAGATCAAGTCTACCCTCCGCAACCTACTCAACCTCAAGGAGCCCCACAAAAGCAATTCCAACCTCAATGCCAAGCTTCTAATACCAATCAACAAGGCTTTGTCCCAAGGAACCAATTCCAAGGGAACCAAGGTGGATTTCAACCCAAAGCTCCACCCTGTTTTCAAGGCCAACAACAAGGGTTTGTGCCTCAAGGTCAAGCAACTATGTCTAAACCGCAAGAGCTTGATTTGAGCTCCATGTTCTAACAACTACTCAAGGGACAAGCGGAGATCAATACGAGGGTGGATTGCTCTTACAATGACCTCAACACAAATATTGAGGCTTTGAACTCCAAGGTAAACACACATGGAGAACAAAGGTGTTGCTTCTTCTTCACGACCACAAGTTCAACTACCGAGCAAACTAAAGCTAATCCTAAGGAGTATGTCAACGCCATAACCTTGAGAAGCGGCACAGTCTTGCCTACAAGTGAAGCTCCTTCTCCTCTCAATGCGGACATTGAGAAGCAAAGTTGGGGAGGGGTGGAACTTCAAGAAGATGACGAATTGGTTGAAGATGAGGTAGTGAGAGAGCAAGACAAGGTTGAAGAAGTTGAGAAGGTCAAGCCTAGGGTTGTTGTTGCTCAAGAGAAACCGAAGAAAAATGTGTTTGTCCCTAAGCCATACGTTCCTAAGCTACCTTTTCCCGGGCGGTTCAAGAAGCAACTTATGGACAAGTATAAGGCCATCTTTGATAGGCAAATGGAGAAGGTGGAACTCACAATGCCTTTGGTTGATGCCTTCTTACTTGTCCCTCAATACGCCAAATTCTTGAAAGATGCCGTGAATGAGAGGGCTAAGGAGATGGAGTTTATGGTCATTTTAACTCACGAGTGTAGTGCCATAATACAAAAGAAGATGGTGCCAAAAAAGTTAGGAGATCCGGGATCATTCACGCTACCTTGTGCACTTGGTCCTCTAGCTTTCAACCATTATTTGTGTGATCTTGGAGCAAGTGTAAGCCTCATGTCGTTTTCGGTAGCCAAGAGACTAGGCTTCACACGCTACAAGGCATGCAATATCTCCCTAATATTGGCGGATATGAGCGTGAGGGTTCCTATTGGGTTGCTTGAGGATATTCCTATTATGGTGAAGGATTTCATTCTCCCCACGGACTTTGTGGTTCTTGAAATGGATGAGGAACCAAAAGACCCTCTTATCTTTGGTAGACCATTCCTAGCAACAGCGGGAGCAATAACCGATGTGAGGAAAAGCAAGATAGATCTCCATTTGGGTAAAGAAGAAGTCCTTGAGTTTGATATCAACAAAGTGATGAAGAAGCCCACTATAGATGGCCAATGTTTCTACATAGAGACCATGGATGAGCTAGCCGACGAGTTACTTGAGGAAATGAGAGTAGAAGACGGGTTGGAAGTGGTTTTGGCCAAGGAGCATGGCGACCATGGGTTTTTGAGCAAGGAGAGTCAAGGTTATGAGCTTCTCATGGATTCTCACAAACCGGTCGAAAAGGACACCACGTTTGTTAAGTTGTGCATTCGCGGTACCAAGGGTCAAGATTGTTTAAGGGTTAGCACGGTTCAAGAGGGGTCCGTTCTAGCAATTGAAGAGACTAGCAAGGGTAAGTCTAGTCTTGAGGAGGATGATTGGAGCGAACTCAAAGCCCCAAAGGTGGACCTAAAGAACTTCCCGCGGGACTAAAGTATGCGTTCTTAGGTCCCAACGAGTCTTACCTGGTTATTGTGAATGAGAGTCTAGATGAGAACGAGCTATCCTCCCTTCTTGTAGAACTTAGGAAATGTAGGAGAGCAATTGGCTGTTCTTTGGATGATATCAAGGGTATTTCCCCTAGTTTGTGCACGCATAGAATCCATTTAGAGGATGAATCAAGGACCTCTATTGAACATCAAAGAAGGTTGAATCCTATAGGAAGGACAATAACCGGGCATAGAATGTGCATTGATTATAGGAAGTTGAATTCATCCACTCGTAAGGATCATTTTCCGTTACCTTTCATAGATCAAATGCTTGAACGTCTAGCTAATCATCCATTTTATTTCTTTCTAGACGGTTATTCAGGTTTCTTTCAAATACCCATACACCCGAATGATCAAGAGAAAACGACTTTCACATGCCCTTATGGCACATTCGCATATCGGAGGATGCCATTTGGGTTGTGTAATGCACCCGCGACATTCCAACGTTGCATAATGTCCATTTTCTCCGATCTTATTGAAGACATGGTAGAAGTCTTTATGGACGAGTTCACCGTGTATGGCTCTTCGTTTGGTGTTTGCTTGTCTAATCTTTGAAGGGTCTTGCAACGATGCGAAGAAGCAAACTTGCTGCTCAATTGGGAGAAGTGCCATTTCATGGTACGTGAAGGCATTGTGCTTGGGCATAAGATCTCCGAGAAGGGGATTGAGGTAGACAAGGCCAAGATAGAGGTGATGGTTAGCTTGGAGCCGCCTAAGTCGGTCAAAGACATCCGGTCTTTCTTGGGTCATGCGGGGTTCTACCGAAGATTTATAAAAGACTTCTCGAATATTTCTAGGCCTCTCTCCCGGTTGCTTTGCAAGGAGGTCGAGTTTGTGTTTGATGAGAAGTGCATGGGGGCATTCCTAGAGATCAAGAAAGCGTTGATTAGCGTTCCTATAGTCCAAGCACCGGATTGGGACCTCCCGTTTGAGATAATGTGTGACGCTAGCGACTATGCGGTTGGAGCCGTTTTGGGTCAAAAGAAAGACAAAAAGACCAATGTGATTTACTACGCTAGTAGAACTCTAGATGATGCTCAAACTCGGTATGCAACCACGGAGAAGGAGTTGTTGGCCGTAGTCTTTGCCATGGAGAAGTTTAGATCTTATGTTGTGGGGTCGAAGGTGATTGTCTACACCGATCACGCGGCTTTAAGATACATTCATACAAAGAAGGACACGAAACCGAGGCTATTACGTTGTATCTTGATACTCCAAGAGTTCGATTTAGAGATAATAGACAAGAAAGGCATAGAGAACGGAGTAGCAGATCACTTGTCTATGATGAGGATAGAAGACCTCGTTCCCATTAAAGACAAGCTGCCCGAAGAAAGCCTCATGGTCGTGAAGGTATTGAGAAGGGGGATTGAGGCCGTGAATGGTATTGAAGATGCTAGTGGTCTACAAGATGAGAAACTACCATGGTTTGCGGACCTTGTGAACTACTTAGTGTACGGGAAGGAACCTCCTTTAGATGGGTATAAGAAGAAGAAGTTCTTCCACGACGTGACGAGATACTATTGGGACGAGCCCTACTTATACAAGTTGTGCTCGGGCGGGTTGTATAGGAGATGCGTGACGGAAGAAGAAGTCCAAGGGATCCTACTTCATTGTCACGGGTCAAGCTACGGTTGTCATCATGCCTCCTACAAAACGGCTACAAAGGTTTTGCAATCCGATTTTTGGTGGCCTTCATTATTCAAGGATGCACATATCTATGTCTCTACATGTGATGCATGCCAAAGGAAAGAGAACATTGGGAGGAGAGATGAAATGCCCCAAAATCCAATCCTTGTGGTGGAAATGTTTGACGTATGGGGAATCGACTTCATGGGACCTTTCCCGTCATCATATGGTAACCAATACATATTGGTGGTGGTTGACTACGTCTCAAAGTGGGTGGAAGCGATTGCAAGCCCGACCAACGATGCTAAGGTTGTGCTAAAATTATTCAAGTCAATCATTTTTCCAAGGTTCGGGGTTCCAATAGTGGTAATTAGTGATGGTGGATCGCACTTCGTGAACAAAGTCTTCGAGAGCCTACTCAAGAAGAATGGGGTGAAACACAAGGTTGCAACGCCCTATCATCCTCAAACAAGCGGGCAAGTAGAAGTCTCCAACCGTCATATCAAAGCAATCCTTGAGAAGACGGTCGGTAGCTCGAGGAAAGATTGGGCCAACAAACTCGATGATACCTTATGGGCATATAGGACCGCTATCAAGACACCCATAGGAACCATGCCGTTCAACATGCTCTATGGGAAGTCGTGTCACCTTCCGGTGGAATTGGAATACAAAGCTCTTTGGGCGGTAAAGCTTCTGAATTTTGACATCAAGACCGCTCAAGAGAAACGGTTGGTACAACTCCACGAGCTAGAGGAGACAAGGCTTGAAGCATATGAGAGCTCGAGAATCTACAAAGAGAAGGCCAAGGTATTTCACGACAAGAAGATAATGCTTAAGGACTTCATGGTGGGGGATCTCGTGTTGCTATTCAACTCCCGGTTGAAACTCTTCCTCGGGAAGCTCAAATCGAGATGGTCGGGTCCCTTCAAGGTGAAGGAAGTGAGACCTTATGGAGCGGTAGTTCTTGTGAGCAAAGAAGGTCAAGATTTCATCGCTAACGGTCAAAGGCTCAAACTCTACCGTGAAAATCAAATCATCGAGGAATGAGGTTTTATCCCTCTCGATGAAGCCCCTCTAGCTTGAAAACGGTAACAAAAGTCAAACTTAGTGACTCAAAACAAAGTGCTCTTGGGAGACACCCCAAGCTTATCATTGTACATATTTCCTTTTATGCGTTTTTCGATCTTTGTTAGTTCTTTTTAATCTTCTTGTTAAGTATTCTTAGGTAGATCGATGTTCGAGGGAAAACGATGTCCGAGGGAAAAGATTCCCCGGGAAGAAAATGTTCTCCGGGAAGAAAATGTTCCCCAGGAATTTTTCCCTCAACATCGACCACAAGCATCAACCAAAATTCAATTTTTGTTGACCAAATTTGAATTCTGTTGACTGGATCTATTATCCAGTGGTCCACCCGCTCCCTTGACCCAGGTAAGTTGACCCACCCACTAAGGTAAGCTTTCTTCTCCACTAAATTCGCAACAATGGCTATTTCCTCTACCTAAACTTCACAAGCTCATATCTCTCTCAATTCTCAACCAAAAATTGTGATTTAAATTGCTAAATTTCGGATTTTTCATCCTCTTTCTGGATCTACCAACCCCCTTTTCATTTAAGGTCTGCATCCTCAAGGTATTTCATTCATATTTTTCATGAAAAAAAAAAATATCAAGAACATGCTCATAAATGGAAATTTCATGAATTTGCTTGGGAAATGATTCCACTTGCATAAATATCGTGGGTTTAGGCTCGAAAATGGTTAGGATAGGTAGTTCATGGGCTGATTTGTCTTGCTTTGAGAAAATTTTGAATTTTTTAGCAAAGAACCTCATTTTTGGTATTTGTGCTTAAAAGTTTCAAAACTTGAAATTGAAATGGATTCTTGAAGCTTAAAGTTGGAAAGTTTGATGTTGTTTATGGGAAATGGAGGATCTTTTTGCTAATTGAGCATTCTCCTTTGAGTGTCATATATGCCTTTCCTTAAAACAACAAAAAGGTCGTGTCTTCATTTCTTGAAACTTATATACTCTTTGAGACTATATAGGTACCATGAAGACAACAAACAACCCAATTCCAACTTCAATCCTACCAACAAGGAAGAGAGAGGTAGCACTAGAAGCATGTGCCAAGGCAAATGAGAAGAGGAAAACGGCGGTTAAGGCTCAACCCAAAAACAAGCAAGGGACCGTGACTAAAGGCCAAGGGAACGGTGAGGCCGCGGCAAGTACCTCAAGGGGAAATGCAAAGAACCTCGCTTTAGCAACGAAATCCAAGGCTAAGTCTAAGGGAAAAAGCGTTGTGTAAGAGGAAGAAGAAGACACCTTGGTAGAGGAGATGGAGAGAGAGCCAACAGATAAAGAATACTATGAGAAGTTCTCAACTATGAAGTTCGAGCAAGGGGTATTCGTGGACTCGGTGGTTTTGGAGAATATGGGCATATATGAAGATGTTGCTCTTGTGTTCGAGAACATGGGTCTCGGGAAATTCATGACGATGAAGGAAATAGCTCACAAGGACCTCACTTGTCAATTCCTTGCATCCCTTGAAGCGCGATTCAATGGAATAGGGAACAAGAGAGCAAATGCAAGTACCGGCTTTGGAGAAATCAGATTTGATGTGAATAAGAAGACCTATCGGGTCACTTTTCATGAGCTTTGTGAAATTTTTGGTATGGTGAACCATACTTCCACTATTCGAAGCATGAGCTCCAATACTTTTGGAAAACAATTGCTTCCGATGACTACAAACCCAGCATTTCCAAGGGCTCAAGCATCCGGAACCCTACCCTCAAATACGTGCAAATTGCACAAACCCGCACATTCTATACTAAGGTGGAGTTTAACAAGGTTATCAAGGAGGAAATGGAATTGCTAGGCCTCGGTGTGAAACCCCTACTCAAGACGCTAAGCAATGGAAAGGAATTTATGGGCAATGAGAAGACCCCTTCCTTTGCCACTACCTTGGTGAGGCAAATGCTATTTCACAAGAATTGGGCTTGGGAGACAAATTCGAAGAAATCCGCATTATCCATCGGTTGGATCATCACTCCCATCCTCAAGGCGAAAGGGATCAAGCTTACGGTGGTTGATGAGGAATGGAAGTTGATAGATGAGAGCTACCTTGCACGAACGCGGTTTTTCAAGGGAAAGGTAGACGGCAATTTTGCCTACAAACTTAAGCTCAACAAGACGTTCCACACGCAAGTCCTATTGCCTAACATCGTCATCACAAAGCTTGATGAACCGAGAAACATCTTCTTTTACCCATCCAAGGACTATTTCTACAACCGAACCATCGACCCACCAATTGATGCTTTCCGCACGAGGGTACAAAAGAAGAACAAAACCGCTACTAGTGCACACCCCGAGAAAGTCCTTGACTCCGATGATGAAGAGGCCGAAGACTCACCCTCCACGGCCATCTATGGTGGAGAGCGGTATCACTTCGACCCATTTGATGGTGCTATGTCTAACCCCGCCTTACGCCATGCTCACCACCAATCGAGACTCCTCCAACGTTGGTGCAAGTGGCAAGACCAAAGCATGAGGAAGATGGCAAGGGTAATTAAGAAGTTGGAGAAGACGGTTAAAGTCATGGGAAAGACAATCAAGGAGCTCAAGAGAGACGGTAAAGCTAGCACATCTCGAACCCGAGAGGAAGAAGAAAGTGGTCTGAACATGAGCCACACGCTCCATGGAGGAGAAATGGTGATGCTCGGAGAGGCAAGCCACTCATTGGCACATGACGAGAAGGTAGCAAAAAGAAAAGCCATGAGATCTCCTTCACCTTGCTCAAGCAACCCGTCACTTTCTATGGGGACTTCTTCCCCATCCCAAAGCTTCCAAGGTAACTCCAAAAACTTTGTAAATATTTTTCTTTCAATTGAGTCTTGTATTTTGCTTTGTCCTATTTCGAGTCCCTTCTTTAGACTTCTTTCACACCGGGACGGTGTGATTCAAGTTTGGGGGAGGGACCGGTATCTAATGTCATTTGCTTTGTCGTATTTTGAGTTTTGCATTTTGAGTCTCATGCATTCATCTAAGGCATATAAAACAATAAAAAAATTGAAACACAAAAAGAAATCATTTAGGTTGCCATTTTTCATGCATTTTCATTTGTACATTAAGTCTAGCCTTGCATACTTAGAATTCATTGCATATGCATGGAATCAATGATGAATTTTCCTTGTAGAGTAGCACTTTAAGATGTCAATTCAATTCCCTCGTTCGTAATTGTTAAATGCATTTAGGTGAGCATGAAAGTAAAGATGCACCATTCTTAGTTCTCATGTATCATCATACTTTCCTTGATCGAAGCATGCTTGAGTTGCACCCAACCCCATTTAAGTGATAACCATTAATTTGACTTGTAAATATTGTGTTTGTGCAATTTTTAAATGAATTCGTGATTCACATATACATACTTGGGCATTCTTATTCCTTTTTACCAATCTTGTTTGTCCAAGTAGCCATATCCCCTCATTGGAATGGTTTCTCCTTCCCTAACCATAGCCTTCTTTCAAGCCATTACTATGAGTGCGTGATTGTGAGGTCTTTTCTTTTCGAACAAACTTGGCAAAACGTGTTAGGTTTAAGGCGACAAGATGGAATTCTCGTGTAGACTTAGCTCCATCATCACAGAGTTGATCTAGGATTAGGCTAGCTAGGATGGCGGGTCTTGATTCAAGTTTGGGGGAACGGTTTTAGGCTTGGTGATCGGATATGTGTGGAATGGTAATGTGGATTGGAAAAGATGAAAAAGGAGAAAGGAAAAGGGGATCAAGTTTACATAGATTGGTTGGTGCAAAAAGAAAATATTAAGACTAGCTCTAAGAATAAGATAGCCTAAAAGATTCAAGGAAAAAGAAGAAAGCCGAAAAGGCCAAGCATCAAGGATGAGAAGAGGCGCGATTAAAAATGAAGAAACAAAGAGCTAAGTCAAAACAAGGATGCACCAAACCATGACATCAAGGAAAAAGAAGTCGATCCCCAATATGAGAAGAAGGTGAAGCAAAAACACAAGAAGCATGTGTGGGTTCGAGAAGGCAAAATGCCTTGGGATAAAAAGGGTAGCTTAGGTTGTGGGCACAACGGGTTAAAACCTTTAGGTTAGAGACATTCTAGGCTCTTGGGTAGATGAGAATTCTCCCTTGTATGCATAGGTTGCCTTTTACCTTTAGCATTTTACTAAGGTTTGTTCATTTCCATGAGAGATCCTTGAACTTAACTACCCATGCATGAAATGAGATCACCTTCATCTCATAGCCATACCCTTAGCTAAACGAATTCCATTTAACCTTGCATAAACGTGATTCATGGTTACGCCACTAATGAATGTTAAGGGGTTGGGGAATATGATTGCTTGTGTAGATTGGGGTTTGGATTTGATACATGATGAAATATGAATGGTTAACTCCTTTAGAGTAGGCTCACTTGTGCATTTTAGTACTACATTACTTGGACGTTGAAATTGATTTCTTTTTGTGCTATTTGTGGATTTGAGCTCCCACCTTCGAACCTCTCTCTCTACTTGTTCCTATTTATTTGCTTGAGGACAAGCAAATGAGTAAGTTTGGGGGAGTTGATAGACTTGCATTTTACCCCTTTTATGCATTTATTTAATCTAAGTTTCATCTCATTTGCATATAGTTACTTAGCATTTCTTTGTTGCTTTATCTCATTTAGAGTTTTAGGGTTCTCATACTAGGTCCTAGAGTGTCTTGCATGTTTTGGAGTCCTTTTTAGATACTTTGGAGGCATTTGACGGAGTTTGGCTTAAGACCATTCGGTTCGGGAGCAAGAGAAGCGGTTAAAGACGTTTGGGAGCTTTTCAGCATTTACATCGACTTGTCTCTTCCCACAGATCGATGCAACCCATCAATGCTCAGCTTCAGGGAATTCACATCGACCCAACTCTCCCCACAGATCGATGTTGATGCTGGATGCAACATCAGGGCCTTAGCATCGACCCAGCTCCCCTTTCACATCGATCAACCCATCGATGCTCAGCTTCAGGGCATTCACATCGACCCAGCTCTTCCCACAGATCGATGTTGATGCTGGATGCAACATCAGGGCCTTAGCATCGACCCATCTCCCCTTTCACATCGATCAACACATCGATGCTCAGCTTCAAGGCGTTTACATCGACCCAGCTCTTCCCACAAGTCGATGCAGCAGCCGGATGCAACTTCAAGGCCTTACCTGTGGTGGTGATGTCGATCATGTTACCCACTTTTCCTATAAATACTCATCTAAACCTAATTTTTAAGGTATGCTTTTTCTTATGCTCAAAACCCTTACCTTTGAGAGAGTTTGAGATTTGTAAGAAGGATCTTTTGATTATTGCAATTTAGTATTTATTTCCATCTATCTTCTTTCTATCCTGATTAATCAAACATCTATCCATGGAATCATCCTCTATCATAATCGATTTTGAGGTGTTCTTGATGGATCTTGAGTAGGCTTTTTAGGATCTTGAGATGAGGTAGATTAGGGTGATCTAGGGTTTGATTAGTGGTGTTTAGGGTTAGATAATATTATATTCCTTCTTGTCTAGTGTCCCTAATGCTAGATCTAGCTTGAAAGAGTGGATCTATATCATAATGCATTTCATGCACACCAAGTGTTTGATGAAATGCCTTGATGAACTAGACAAGAGATTTGTGCTCCTAACCTAAGACATTAGTTGTTTAGTGCATATCTTTGGTTGATCTTGATATGATTCTTAATGCTTGCTAGTTGTTAATCCACAAATGATGATTTGCTAATGGAATTGATAATTAACATATTGATTAGTTGCTTGAAAAAGAATTAATCAAGATTAGAGATCTATTGCGTAGGAATTAGCTTCTTTGAATTAATGAACACCACTAATTAGATATTGATCTCCTTATATCAATAACCTCATCTCCAGTTCCGTCTTTGTTATTTGAATTACATCTTGTTTAGTTATTGCCTTGCTTAATTTGAATTTGGTTACTAAATCACAACACACTTGTTTAGCTTAATTTACTTATGAACCTTGCATTCTTAGTGATTAGGATAAATCCCTTTTATGGATTGATAACCTTCATACTACCCGTATTGGAGTTATTGATACCTCCTAGAGACTAAAAAATCTTGTATCAGTTTCCTCATAATCATCACCTTCGATCCGATTGTTACCAAGAACAACAAGACGTTCTTTTTATCTCTCGAGCGTACCATCAGAACGAAATTTCACCTTAAAAACGCATTTGCTACCAATAGCATGTTCTCCTGGAGGAAGGTCCTCAATTGTCCAAGTATAGTTTTCTTCAAGAGCCTTATATTCATCCTTAACAACAAAACGCCAATTATCATCCAAAATTGGTTCCTTGAAAGATCTCAGCTCAATAATGGAGGAGATCGCAGCAAGAAAGTGGCAATGATTCATTAGCGACACAAGGATTTACATAGTTGTCATCGGGAAGAGTGTTTGACTCGGGAGTTGCAGAGGCAGATCCATGATTAGAGTCGATGTCAGAGTTGACCAATTTTCAAGAATCCAAGGGAGATGAGAACGATGAAGAGACGATGTCGGGCAGAGAAACCGGAGTTAAAGCTGATGCATCAATATATGAAGTGATAGTGTCAGTTGTCGAGTCAGAAATAATCGGAGGTGAACTCACCAAATGTAATGGTGAATCATCATAGAGAGTGGAGGAGACAGGTGATACAGAAGACTGCAATTCCGGTTCTGAAATGGGCATATGACGAGCCAAAAAAGGGAAATCAGATTCACAAAATACGACATCTCGTGAAGAGAAAAAATTTCACGTGTCTGGATCAAAAAATCGCCATTCCTTCTTGCCATAACGATAGCCAACAAAAACTGCTTTAATAATCCGAGATTCAAATTTGTCACCCTTGTGATTTTGGTTGTGAGCATAGCATAAGCAGCCAAAAACACAAAGATGAGTGAGTGGCGGATGTTGATTTTAGAGATGTTCAAACGGAGTAAGACCATCTAGTAAGGGAGTCGATGTTCGATTAATCAAGTAAGCAGCATTCAAAATGCATTCACTCCAAAACTCGAGAGGAATAAAAGCCTGAAAAATTAATACCCTAAAGTACTAAAGCAGTTGTTATAGTATAGCTAGGGGTCGAACTAATTCAGATGGTGAATCCTAAACAGATAATTAACCTAGCATTCAAAGAAATCCTTTATGAGAAAACCCTAAACCTACAGTGGATCTACTCAGACATGGAGAATGAAACAATCAACATGTTTGAATAAATCATCAATAAAATAATAACAAAGGGTTTTTAAGATCTGATCTCGGACGAAGGGAGATTCAGACTTGTCTCAAACCAAAGTATAGAAAATAAAGCTTCGAAAATAAAGCATAGCCTAAACAGTTGGCTGTAAAATCCTATTTATAACCTAAATCACGAGTTGGGGTCTTCTTGTAATTATCAGAGTCTTCTGGACACTTTTGCAATTCTTCAAAACTTCATAAAAAGTCGCGGCCCATGATTTCTCGACGGGTGTCGATCGATACTAGGCAGTATCGATCGATACTCAGGTGATTTTGATGTCTCAGCTACACGGATCTC
>PKML01043806.1:89081-109567 GCA_002933935.1 Eutrema yunnanense | reverse complement strand
AGAAAATCATTTCATCTTTTATGCTCTTATTTATCAACTTATAACAGGGGAGAGAGATACCATAACTCTAAACACATGGGTTCCTTTATCAGATATGAATGATGAATCATGCTCTAAAAACACTAACCACATTGATGAAGTGCAAAAATTTGGCTCAGGCTTCAGAAGAACTCTGCTGGAGACATGGATGTTTTCTAGTCAACTGGTCAGTCCTTGGATTTTTCATTAGTCGATCTAGAGCTGATCATGTAACACTGTGCACTCAAAAAACAAAATCAAATCTATAGGTTCAAGCACAGGATCATTATCTCCAACAAGTTTTGACTCAATAAAACGATTTTTGACTCGATAAAACGACTGACTCTAAGAAAAACAAACACAATGTCAGCAGACACCTCCCCCAGACTTGAACAACAATGTCCCCAGTGTTATCTAGCCTAGAGTCGGTGAAATAAAACAAAATAACATAATAAAATTGGGAAAAACAAGAAGTTACCTTACTGGAACATTGAGTATCGATCGACACACAGATTGGTATCGATCGATACCAGACTTAAATCGACATGAACCGTTCTGAATCGCGAAGGGTATCGATCGATACTGAAGGGTATCGATCGACACTCAAGCGATTTCGAGTTTTGCTCCTTGTTTATGCTGACACAAACACAAAACGAACGAAAATAAAAAGAAAAATGACTCAAAAACAGACTCACCAGTGGGTTGCCTCCCACCAAGCGCTCGTTTAACGTCAATAGCTTCACTATAACGCCCTTCAGGCTGGTTAAGAGTGAGAGCTTGCACCAAAACAGGCTCCACAACTCGACATTGCTATCTTCAGAGTTCTGCTCAGCATGCTGTCCACAAACTCCTGTCCTTTCTCTTTCAGCTCAGAAGTAAGAAGGACCCTAGCCTTAGAGAATGGCTTCGAAGCTCCTTTGTACTTGACCTTGTACTCAATCGAATCTCCATCACACTTCTGAGGGATCAGAGTGACATGGGGATTCTCGACCTTGTTGCTCTTGGCCTTCTTCTTTGTTGCCTTAGTCTTTTTGACAACTTCCTTGGGAATGCTGGGCGGTTCAGCTGAAACATCTGAGACAATAGGCTCATCAGGAGGCTCTTCCAAAATATCAATTGCTAGCGACTCTCCTGTGATAACCTTGATGCTAGAGACACGTGTGGGAGCAACTCTAGGGGGAATGGCATCATAGTAGACATCTCCGTCAATGTAAGAGAAAGAGAGTCTCTTATTAGGTGTGTCTCGCGCCAGCAGTAGCCATGAACGGTCGTCCCAGGAGCAGAGAAACCTCAGATCCTTTGCTCATCTCCACAACCTGAAAATCAGTGGGCACCAGACAATCTCCTACTTTAATAGGCAATGCATGGATAGTACCGTATGGAGGTGAGGTGGAGGAGTTTGCAAACGTGAGAAGCAAAGTAGGGGGTCTTATATCAGCCTTCAATCGTTCAGCAATTTCCTTTGATATCACATTGACGCTAGACAATGAGTCAACGAGAGACTCTTTGAACTCGACTCCAGAGATAGAGCAAGGTACCGCGAATTTCCCTGGGTATTCCCTCTGTGTCAATTGCCGCGGCTGTAGTGACTTGCGTCTTACCATCCATCAAACAAATCTACGAACCAAAATTTGAGTTGACCAACATCAAACAAGTCTACCGTCAAAAAACGGTAGACTTGTTCAATCAACTTTTGCCTACGTGGCAAATGAATAGTAATGATAGTTTTGTAATTACTTTTTTTTAACAAAGGCCATAAGGGCACGCTGGGTAATATGGAAAAAATTAAGTTAGTCTAGTAATAAAAATAAATGTATGTCAAACTAATAATAATACTAGAAATAAAAATTACTATAGTAATCCACCCGCAAATTAACAATGTATAAACTTAAACACATCCAGATTTAATCTGTCAAAAAACTAATATATATATATATATATATAAACCAGCGCGTATGCGTGGGTACTCACCTAGTGAAAATCAATAACCAAAGCGAGTGAATGGACAAACCTTATGGCTTGAAACGCGACGAATTTCTTATCCTGAAAAAAGAAGAAGCAAAACCTAGCTATTCACCAGAAGGAAGACACCGTTCAATCAGAGAAAATGACGGTCGGAACCACCACCGGCGAGAGAGAAACGAGTGAGGAATAAGGAAACGTGAGAGAGGTTGACATAGAATTAGAGTTTTATGTTTTGTTTACATTATTTTTTATGAGTTTTGTTTTATTTAATATTAGATCAATCAATTTTTTCATAAAAATAATAAATAAAATTCATATAACGGCAAACTCGTAATATAAAAGAAGAAAAATGTATTTTACAAACTTTTGAAGATTAGTTTAGTTAGATCTCATTCCTTGAGAGTTAATCTAGTAATATCATCACTTTCAAAAGTTAGTTTGAGTAATTTCTATATTAGATTTAGTTTGAAGTTATATAAGATTTCAAGTATGTTTTTGGAATCCTCTCATGTATTTAGAGAGATTCATATTTATGGGTAATCTGGATCAATTTCGGATTTTTTTTAATTGCGATTGATAAAACGCAATTTCGGGATAACTAAACACGTATCTTAATCTAAAATAATAATAATTTTTTTTATCAACAATCTAAAATATAATTATATGAGTCATACTTACACGGTTTATCAATTTCAAAATCAAAATATTTTTTAAGTTTTATCAGCTTGTCACACAACTTAATTTAGTTGTTATAAATGAATACACAATTTTGTATATTTATTTGCCTCTCATTATAATTAGGTCTGGCCAAAATACTCGGAACTGAACCGAATTATAAGGTACCGAACTGAACATAATAGTTATAAATACTCGAATGGTTCCTCTTATAAAATATTTCGGATACCCGAACCAAAACCCAAACGGATACCCGAAATATACGAAATACAATTATATATCTAAAAATATTTTGTATTTTTAGTTTTGAAAATACTCAAAATTACAATTATTAAACGAATATATTAGTTATGTTTAGACCGAAATAACCAAAATACTCGAAATATTCAAAAAATTTTAGTTATATTTATCAAAATTAAATAATTTTTGCAAAATTTAACCAATTTTTTTTTTTTTGATAACTTGGGTAATCCGGGTCAACGGAATCCGCGAACGCCGAGCCTGGCATAAGGTTTGTTAGACCTATCCTGATTAGGTCCACGACCATGAGCGCCGACTAATCCCGGAGCCAAATGACCATGTATTACCCATGGTGGGCCAACAAGCGTGTTTTTGTTTCCAAGAATAGTTTTAGCTGCTTTGCAGCTCGAACTTGGAAAGTATGCCAATCAAGTTTTTCAATCCATGAATCCCACTACCCTCAGACCTCGGTCGTTGGGTTAATTTAACCAAATTTTATTTATATTAAAAAAAAAATTTAGTTTTTTTTGAGAATTATGATAAATTTCGGGTATTCGAAACCGATCCGAATCCGGGCAGAACCGAACCGAACCCAATCCAAAAAGAAACTACCTAAGTGAGTCTTATACTTCTAAAATTTAGGTATCCGAAATTTTAAAGAATCGTTCCGAACCCGAATGAGTACCCGAATGGGTACCCGAATGGGTACCCGAATGCTCATGCTTAATTTGTGATAATGTGTTGCCATTCCTATAACTTCGTCCTATCAACGATGCCGTGTTTAGGTGAAACTGAACCAATTAATTCTAAATATGATGCCAAAACTGAAATCATATTAAACAATTTGGGGTCCACCTTGATTTCAGAACATTCAAAAAGCGAACGATGTCGAACAATTTTATTCTCTTTTTTAAAAATAATAATAAATAATTAAATGAATTTTACTGGGAAAAAAAACCCTGGAATTGAATTCCCCCTTAGCTACCATTGTTAATATTCTTCGCCGTTATTGTTCTTAAAGCCAAAGCATATTCCTTTTTTCATCTCTTTCGTCTAAAGATCCCAAAACAACAAAAAGCTTAACGCTTTCCCTATGTTCGTCATATTTTCTGATTCGGGTTTCCTTCAATTTCTCTCCTGGTAAACAATTTACGTCGCGTGCAATCTCCTAAACGTGAATCTAATTTGGCGTTTAGTGTTTATATGACAATGATGTTAATCGCGTCTTATATTTGACTAATTATGAATTGTAAACGATCACGACATTTGGGTTTTCTTTTCGTGATTTTGTTGTTAATTCGGCTTTTGATTATACTTTGATTATTGGAAGCTGGGTTTGGATCTTTCTTGACTATGGTTTTGTTTTTCTTTGATTTTCTCGCAGAACCTTTGGAACAATTAACTCTGGTTTCTTCGAAAGCTTAAATGCCAAAAATGGATTCTAATGGTGGAAACATATTACCAAAGAGGAGTTTTTTAACAAATGGGTTGTTTTCGCAATTACATATACCCGGAAGCTTCGCCTTTGAAGCATTTAGTTGCATCTCCAACTTTACAGGAGCTTTGCTTTGTTGGTTTTCAAATGGGAACAACTTGCAAAAAAGGGAAATATCTAACTATCAATGGAGCTTAAGCTGTGATGATTCTTCGAAGCGTGTGAAGAGTTATCCAAACTTCTCTGTTTTCCATTTCCACTACGGATCAAAAGATTTATTCCCTGGCTTCTTTGGAAACATTTCTAAATCCACTATTCAGCATTTTGTTAATGAAGCTGAGAGGCTACATTCGTGTTCCGTGCTCTCCTTGGCTGTTTTGTTGATACCATCATTACATAACATGTAAGTTTTATCGGATTTGTTTACTGTAACTCTTCTTTTCGGGGCATTTTCTGATTGTAACATTTATTAGGACGACAAATGGACTTGCTCTGCCACTAGGGAATGATGATGTTAAACTACAGGAGAACATTGAGCATAGGACTTGTCAGGTTGGTCGTGAGGAATATAGTGGTTTGAGCTTTCACAAATTGGACTGGAAAAGACAAACAGTTGAGCCTCGCACTGGTATCGAATTCCCAATGTTGTTGAAGAAAAATGCTTCTGGATTCACTTCTGAGGTTCCTATAGCTTTTCCTTCTCAGTTGTTATTCTTTGTCATTACATCTTATGTTAGAGTATCTGGTCGGAGTCACCAGAGAAGAGATTTCACTTTCGACATATTGATATGTATTGCATCCATCCCAATTTAAGGTGCTGGTTGCAACTGGATCTCGGACAATGCAAATTATCAGAATCAAATCTCTAAAAGTATATGCATTTGGTTTTTGTAAGTGCATTCGAGCTTTGTATCTTCCTATCTTTATGGAATCATCTGTCATCTTTTGCTTCTAACTGGAACTTATGTGCACTAGATGTTCATCCTTCCTCGGTCTGCCAGAAGCTTGGCCCAAAGTATGCCTCTATTCCAGCAAGCAAACTCGACAAATGCGATGACTTATACAAAGACCTTCTTAGGTATTATAGCCTTTGCTCATAGTATTACGTCTTTGACAGATTTGTGCACTTTTATTGGTTTGAATTCCATTCTGGTCTAGTTGGTGTAGCTTTGAGTGTCTAATTAGACATTTCTTCGGAAAATCTTTTATCTGACTTTTCAGGGAGGATATCGTTATGAGTGTGAGGCTTGTGGTTAACTACAATGGCTTGAAGATCAATACTGTGAGAGAGTAAGTGTTATGAGTTTTTCAGGGAGGATATTGTTTTATTTGGTACTATGTTTACTTGCCATTTGATGATTTGTGGCAGCCTCATATATGAGCATTACACTGATAAATGGAAAAAAAATAATCTCTCGCCTTGTTTGTCTATTTTTCAGTGCTTTTGAGAAATCTATGCGTGCTCGTTTGGTTAAGGTAAATGATACACCGAAACACTGAAGAATTACGCTTTGCCATATCATAAGCTGCTGCATTTTCTTATTTCAGGCAAATCCAAAAACTAATTTCCATTGCTTGAATGATTTTGGTTCATTCTTCACACAAGACATTTCAATACCCGCGGTACTCCATGGCTAATGCTTACACTCACAATTTACATATAAACACACACATAGAGGCGTACGACCTCATTTTACTGTCTCATTGCAGGGGACAGTAATAGACTTTCGACGAACAGCTGATGGACAACTAATCACAGAGAGTGAGTAATTACTACACTAGTGAAAACTCTGATTTGCTAACATTATTTTGAATTATGTATACAACTGCAGCTTCCTTCTCTCCCTCACCTGAATATGGTAAAACATTTGCAGTTGGCGGTAACCTGATTGGAGCTGTCCGTAGCAAGGATCTTTGCCGTTAGTTCTTCTTTCTTATTGTTTTTTGTTTTTTGGTTTTTGTTTTTTGCACCTTGCGTGTGTACCAAAGTCCAAGGGCTGAGATATGCGAATGTTGCAGGGGCGTTTTTTGATATGTACATTGGAGATGTTCCGGTTTCTGAGCAGACCAAAGAGGAGATTGGTAGGAACGTGGTGGGAATGTTAAAGAGGTGCTGACAATCAATTTAGACGTCCAATGGCTTCTGAGTTTTAGAAGAAGGCAATTGGGTATGATAAAAGAGGTGCTGAATCTTAATGTCTAGCTCGTGGATGAATACGGAATACTAAATACTTAGTAAGCAGCTTGGCACAAATTGTATTAAATTGTCTTGATTTGTTGTATGGAAGTATGTTCGTTATTGTATCCTTGATCATCTGATTCTAATAACTGGAGGAGCTGGAGTAGATGATATCTGTATGCGTTTCAGTGTTTTAGGTTCAGATCATCTTGGTCAAAACTGTTTTTTTCAGATCATCTTGGTCAAAACTGTTTTTTTTTTTGGACGTCCGGTCAAAACTAAATAACGACGAAATAATTAGTTTGAGATTATAAAATAAATACTTTTGAGTTTAGACATATATTTTTTTTTAGAGAAATACCCTCAAATAACACAAAAAATATTTTTTGTTCCAAAATTAGCACCCTAAATTTAAAATACCAAAAATAGCACAACTAATTATTTTAAAATACTTATTTACCAAAAATAAATTTAAAATAGAATTAAACATTATGTTTGGGTTCACTATTTCCAATTTAGGGTTTAGTTTTTTCCCATTAAGAAATGATTATAAGTCATTTTTATATTAAATTTGTGCTAATATTGTCAAAATTGGTGCTATATTTGTGATTTTCACCTTTTGATGCTAAATTTGGGAACTTTTAGTTTTTTGTGCTATTTTGTAGAATTGCCCTTTTTTTATTAATAAAATGATATAAATACCATTTCTTCATTCTTTCCAAAAACAATCACATTTTTTTATTATTATTTTTTTCACCTCATATTTTTTTTTGCTTATTAAAACAAATAATTTCACAATTTTTTTTGCACTATAAACTATACTAGATTTTGGTCCGTGCCATGCACGAGATTAGATTTAACTTATAATTTTTTGTTTACCATACATAGATGAATTAACTGTATAATTATATATGGATGAAAAATTATAGTACACATATTTTTGTTAGTTGTTTAAGTATTAATTTTTTTTAAGGAAATAAACATAAATGGCAGAATATTAATATAAATGAGTTAAGATATATGGAATAAATTTGTTTTTTTCTACTATGTGTATAATTAAAAGTTATGTAGCAATAATGTTTTTGTTTTAAACTAATATATTTATTTTTTTGGAAATTATATAAGTTCTTAATGCAACTGTTCAAAATCTAGATTTTTGAAAAATTAAAAAACCGATCAGAATTTTTTAAAATATACTATGTTCTATTAAAAAAAGTAATACGAAGAAAAATATGTCTTTGACAAAATTAAAGTTAGTCGACATGCAAAGTAAAGGAGAATAATGAGTACTCATAGTACATTTTGTTTCTCATTATTCTACAAATTTTGGGAATAAAAATCATTCACCTACTCAAAATCCAAATCGAGACTGATAGCAGCTAACCGAGAGTGAGTTGGATACATATTTCTTCATCTTCTTCGTCATGAAATCGATGGTAAGAGAATTGCATCAATTAATTATTCAATATATACCTCTTCATCTTCTTCCTCTGCAAAACTTGATTGAGAACAAAAAAAATTCAGATTTTCATCCTTCTTGTTAATAATCAAGTTTAATTTTGGTACATATAAAAGCTACTATGTATCGATTAACTCCACATCTTTGTTATTAGTGTACGCATCCAAACTCTGACTTTGATTTTGTTTTTTCGGTAAAAATCTTGAATCTCATACATATCCCACTGTATTAATAAGATTTTGGAGTGAAATAATTTGTTCATCATTGGAAATTATTAATATGATAAGTGAGAATATGCCAATATTATGAATATGATAAGTGAGAATATGTCAAAATGTAATTTCTGCACTTTGATTCTCAGATTATGCGGAAGTATAAAAGGGGATAAATGAAACAAATTCTCTGATGAAGTGTTTATTCGATGCAAAAACTAATCATGTTTAATCCTGGATTCCTTTATATAAATTATGTATGTGATTCCTATAATATATAAAGCAATAGCATAACATTCTCATTCTGGATAGATATTGAAAATAAGAAATCCAAGGTAATAGATATAGAAAGTTCAGAAGCAATAATAACCATAAGTTATTAGAAAACAAATACATATTGGTAATCAATTTAAACTGGAGACTACACATTTTTGATGTTTCTCCTTCTCCTCATTCTTGTGAGTGTTGTTGAAATTCTTCAACAGTGCATACCTATAAGAAAATAATAATTGTGACAACTTGTGTAGTTATGAAATGAGAATAACCATTAAACTTAACCATACATTTCCCTAAAAGAATCAACTTCTTCAATTCGAGGATCAAATAAAATACGTGACATCCCTTTTGCATCCGATAATTTCAATATTCCTAAACAAAGCAAATTCAGATTGATAGTTACCCTACTTAAAAGATCAAGAACATAAGTTTTTACAAACTACAAAGAGAATTCATAAAAAAAAAAAACCATTTTTCCACACGATACGCCAGTCAGTCAAAACACAAATGACCTCAGAACCACATGCATGCCACCATTGACAGTTGAACTCATCAGCCAATATACCATATGCAACACAACTAATTTGAACATTCCTAAATACAATAGAAGCAAATTATGTTAGGATAATATGTAATAAAATAAACTATAATTTATTGAAATGCACCTACTTGGTATCTCTTAGTATGAACTTGATACAACTATAAAATTTATCATAGTCACCATAATTTGAGTAATCTTTAACTCTAATCAGCCTTCCAATATACACCACAACACCAATTAAGCATGTTCATAAAAGATAATATGTGATATATCATGGTTTTTACCCTTTTTAGGCCATGATATAAGTCCGTTTTATAGAGTCTTTCTGCTATTTCGTAGTATTTTAGAGTTCTTTACAGGTCTTAGCACGTTTGGAGCATAATTGGAGATATTAGAGCTTTCTGGAGCATTTTGGAGCAAAGCTGAAGTTCGTGTTGATGAGTACCTGATTTCACGTCGAGCATCGATCGATACCCCCTGGTATCGATCGACACTCATCGTAGCAGACACGACCCGCAACTTTAATGAAGAGTTGAAGAATTACAACTTGGTCCAGAAGTCTTTAATATTTACAAGAAGCTCCAAAACGTGATTTAGGTTATTTATAGGGATTTTACAGCCACTTTGTTGGCTATGCATTATTTTACTTTGATTCTACTTTTGGTTTTTGGAGAGACAACTCTGAACTCCTGTTTTCTATTGATTTCTTTGATGATCTATTCAATCATGTTGTTTTCAATCTCCATGTCTGAGTAGATCCACTTTAGGTTCAGGGTTCTCATAAGAGTTTTCTCTGAATGCTAGGTTGATTAGTTTATTAAGGATTCATCATCTGAATTAGTTCTTCGCTTAGGTTGTATTCAAAGCTAATTCTAGGTTGACGAATCTGGAACTTAGATCTTAGGATAATTGATTTGGCACGATAATGCGATTAATTACCTAATAGAACCTTAGGTGAGCAAATTGATTATTCGCAAAAAGATTTGGTTTAATTGATTTGTGAACATATCAAACCTGATATTAAAGCTGATTTAGACTTTATGATTCGCAAAGAGATTTGGAATTCCTAGGATTTAGATTTAGATAATTCTCGCAACGACAGTTGGTTAATTATACCTTAGTGATTTGAGTTCAAGAACCACACTAAATCTGAATCATGTTAGTTAGTTTATCTGCATTCATTGATTTCCTGAGAAATACCCTGAGCCTATATTTTCTCCATCGAATTTACAACACCCATCAATTTGTTCTTCTTTTTCAGCCCCTGAAGTTGCTTAGCATGTCCTGCATTCGTTGTCTCCTCCTTTTCCTTCTGAGAACCCTCCCCATTGACCATAGTATCCTCCGATGCTACCATCAGTTCCTCATCATCTTCATCTACCAAATTCTCAACTCCTGTCACAAAATCTTCTACTAGAACCATAGCATTACTAGTATTCTCCACAACCACTTTATCAATTCCAAGTTCCACTACATCTTTTACCTCAACCAAGTTATCCGCTCTCAGTTCATCAATCATCTCTAAAACACTAGGAAAAGTCTCCGATGAGCTCGGATTATCCGAGAACTGACCTTTGGCAATTGCTACCGCTGGGAGGACCGTTGCTTCATCCTCAAAAAGAATGCCCCTACGAACAGCCTTTCCCATATTTCCCATGTTCGGAGCTACTTCACCGTTAACTCCTAGGGATCTACCGTCTCTTGGCACCCGGTTGTTCCCGGTTTTGTTATCATGAAAAGCTTCAAGCATCTTCCTTTCATTGTCATATAAACAAATCCCCACGTCTGAGGATCTTAAATCGTTCAGCCCCGAAGTAGGCATCGCATACCTTCTAGTGGGCTCCTTAGATGGTAAATAACTTGAAGAAGATATAGATTTGGATTCTCTGTCTTTAAATCTTCTGTCCCCCTTCCAAGTACCATAGCGGTATTCTTTGCCATTGTTGTTATTTGCCCCCGCCTCTCTGGTCTCGTGAACCCTTCCTTTCCCCTTATCTTGCCCATACTGATTTTTGCTTGAGCCTTCTAGCTGTTTTTGAACCGAATGTTCGCCCACCCCATGAGTTGCCGCAGCTTTATAGCTAACAACATTCAGCCCCTGATTCGGTTCCTTCGAGACGTTTTCATAGTTCTCTGTCCGTCCTTCCCGACGAGGGCACATTGACAGGTCGTGACAGAGACTGAAGCAGCCCCTGCAATATCCGAACAGCCTTTCGTACCGTAATATAATGAGTGTCTCCTCACCACCATGAAACTCCACCGATGTCTCGAAACATAACGGTTTGAAACCGTCTAAAACCACTTGCACTCTGCCGTTGTCGAGATCCACCTCCTTCACAACACCCAAAGCTTCGCCAATGGTACGAAACGTTTGCTCAGCCCAGTAATGCAGGAGGATTCCCATAACCCGGATCCAAAAAGTGATAGCTGAAGGGTATTTGCTATCCACCACAGGTTCCCATCGGACTAGTGAAACCATCCAATAGTCAAAGTGGAACGGTTCCATCTTCAGTATCTCCGCAATGTCTTCCTCCCTATCAAAATCAAATTGAAACCGGCCCATTCCTAGAACCGCGGCAGCCACCCGCTCCTCCACGTTCAAGATACGAGGGAGCATGTGTAGCAAGACCTTCATATCCTGCTTCTTGGGATTCATGCATCTCCCAATCAACGTCTTTGAGTAACCCGCTATGAGTTCAGAATTATCAAACTGAGGCACTCGGATTTTCAGCCTTTTCAGATTCGACTCCATTTTCATCTCTGAGCCATCTCGTTTGATCAAATTGCTTTGAGACATATTGTAGAAAGGAGGGAAAGATGCAAACACTGAACAAAAAGGAAAAAGAGAGAGGTGATACTTTGATCGAGTCTCTGCAATTCCCTTATATGCTCGGTTTCTTTGTCAATCCTCTGTATTAATTCCGCCATCTGTTTACGATCCTCCTCAATAACCCATTTCCAAAAATTATGGAGCAGTATCCGCAAATGAATCACAGAATCTTCCACGAGATGTAATACTCTGAATCCTCTGGAGATTACGATATCTACAGCCCAAATCCCCTTCGCCGATCCTGTACTGAAAACCGTATGCAGCATCAAAGACCTCAGTCGTGCCGAGGAAACCGCAATCCCCTGGATTCGAATCCATAATATCCGATTTGGCGTCCCGTTAAGATCCGTATAATAGCTAGTCTGTGACCCCGAGTGATAACTTTCCTCGTTTGCCAGAATCCCCCTCGCTGTCCCAGGCTTGATTTGTGATCTCCCTATTTTAAAAAGTGAATCCCGCCAGACCCGGAGATACGTCACCACGAGCCAAAGCTTTGCGGAGGAGATCCCGCCAGATCTCCCTATCTCATAGCTGAGAATCTGAAGTTTTCCAAGACTGGGCGGAGGAGATCCGAGATCCCCTGAAGTGTTGCGATCTCGAACGAAACAGAAACTCAAACCGTAATCTTCATCCGCAAGATCCAATCGGGTGTAAACCGCAATGTCCCTACCAGATAAATCCGTTGATACCACCATGACCGAAAAACCGATGATAAGTACCGTGTGCCGCCGCCATCGATGATCCAAAGACATCCTCAAAACCCTTGTGAAGCCGCCGCCATCGTCACGAGAGAGAGAGATTTTTTTTCGCTGAATATTTTAAATGGGCTTTTGTCCCCTTTAAACTAAAAATACATTTGATAAAAAAAAACGGATTGAAACACACATCAAATCGATCCAAATTACATGTTGTTTCAATTTGTTTACTACGGCTCCTTAACACAAAGCCCTAGACCCTACATGTACACTAATTTGTAAACTCAGTTTTTGTAACTAATTTGCGATTAATTTTAAATAGTAATCACAAAATAGTCCCAAATTTGGGACTAATTTGCAACTCCACTTGATTTTTTTTATAGAAATCAATAAATTCTAAACTCAAACCACAAACCCTTAACCCTAAACCCTAAATCTCTAACCCTTAATCATAATCTTGATCTAAATCTTAAATTGTAAACTAGATCTTACAAATAAACATCAATTAATATACAAAAAACTCAACACTTATAATTTTTTTAAAAATAATCATTTTATAAATCCTAAATTATAAACCCTAAACCTCTAACCCTTAATCATAAACTCTAAATCTTAAATTGTAAACTAGATCTTTGAACAACTATATACCCAAAATCATTGTAAATTGATATCCAAACCTTATAGGTTCTTAAAGTTTATGGTTTAGGGTAACATGTACACTAATTTGCAAACCCAGTTTTTGTGACTAATTTGGGACTAATTCGCGACTAATTTTTAATAGTAGTCACAAAATAGTCTCAAATTTGGGATTTATTTGTAACTCCACTCGGTTTTTTTTAGAAATCAATAAATTCTAAACCCAAACCACAAACCCTTAACCATAAACCTCTAACCTTTAATCATAAACTTGATGTAAATCTTAAATTGTAAACTAAATCTTACACATAAACATCAAATAATATACAAAAAATTCAATACTTACAAATTATTTAAATATAATCATTTTATAAATCCTAAATTCTAAACCCTAAACCTCTAACCCTTAATCATAAACTCTAAATCTTAAATTGTAAACTAGATCTTACACATAAACATCAAATAATATACAAAAATATAACACTTACAAAAATTTCAATCTAATCATAACATGTATTAGTGTTACATGTGTTTAATAAGGAATGATTTTGAAAAATAGAAATTCTCTCAAAATTTATTTATTTTTAAGTTTTAACATATTTTTGAACATCTATATACACATAATCAATGTAAAGTGATATTCAAACCTTATCGGTTCTTAAAGTTTAGGGTTTAGGGTAAAGATTTTTGATTATACTCATAACATGTATAAATAATCACAAAATAGTCTCAAATTTGGGACTAATTTGCAACTCTAGTCGATTTTTTTTAATAGTAGTCACAAAATAGTCTCAAATTTGCGGCTAATTTACGACAAAATGACAAAAATAATGAAAGCTTCTCATTGGCTAGGTCCTTGTGACGAGGATTGAGATCTTCCACCGTTGATTAGTTTAATCTAACGGTGGATGATCTATTTTTTTAATGGTTTATCTTATCTCTCATCTTCTGCGATGTAACATTTTTATTTTTTTTTAATTATTTTCTCCCTGTATCTTCTTCTTCGATCTAACGCTCTTTCTTTTTTTTCCAGGTACACGAGAACCATGAGAAGACCCAAGATCCATGAGAAGACCCAAGATCCATGAGAAGACCCAAGATCCGACGCCCCATGTTTCTCCCCGATCTAAAACCTTGCCCCACCACTACCGCCGCCTTGGAAAAACGGAAATCGGAGGAGAAGGAGTCGTGGTGGTAGTGAGATCCCGTAGACGAGGAACCCTCCGAATATGGGGAGGAACAAGGAGGAACAAGATCCCGCCTTGGCTGCTCGTATCTCCGCCGCCCAAATCGTAGATTTTAGCCGCCATTCGTCTGAGATGAAGATGCAGGCGGAGGTGCTCGCGAGTCAGGCTGAGCCGGAGAGAGGAGCAGCTCGCCGGAGAGAGAAGAAGTCGGAGAAGAGACCGACGGCGGGAGAGAGAAGAAGTCGGAGAAGAGACCGACGGCCATTCAGAACTCGCCGGAGAGAGAAGTCGGAGAAGAGATCTGTTTTTTTTTGGTTTTTTAATTTTTTTTTTTAATTTTTGTAATTAATTAATTAATTTAATTAATAAACATATATTTTTTTTCAATTTTTGTTTTTGTTTTTGTTTTTTTTTAATATTTTTTTAACAAGTAGTCACAAAATTAGTCTCTAATTTATGGTTGATATTAGAGTCACATATTAGTCGCAAAATAGCGACTGTTTTGTGACTACTGTATTTAGCGACCAAATATTTGCGACTAAATTTTTTAGTCCCAAAATAGTCGCAAATGAGTCATTTGCGACTATTTTGGGACTATTTTGGTAGTCGCAAAAACTGTGTTTTCTTGTAGTGTGTAAACATCATCTGCATCGATGAAGTGCAAAAATTTGGCTCAGGCTTTAGAAGAACTCTGCGGGAGACATGGGTGTTTTCTAGTAACTGGTCAGTCTTTGGATTTTTCATTAGTCGATCTAGAACTGATCCTGTAACACTGGTCACCCAAAAGCAAAATCAGAACAATAGATTCAAGCACATGATCATAATCTCCAACATGTTTTGACTCGATAAAACAAGTTTTTTATGACTCAAAGAAAAACAAAACAATGTCAGAAACTACCTCCCCCAGACTTAAACAACACTGTCCCCAGCGTTATCAAGCCTAGAGAAGGTAAATTGAGAACTTACTCCCAGGCATGTTCTACAACTAGACACTTCCAGCTTCAGAGTTCTGCTCAACATGCTCTCCACAACCTCCATTCCTTTCTCTTTCAGCTCCTAAGTAAGAATAACTCTAGCCTTAGAGAATGGTTTTCAGGTTCCTTTGCACTTCACCTTATACTCAATCGAATCTCCATCACACTTCTGAGGGATTAAAGTCATATAGGCAGCACCCTTTGCTCTTTTGTTCTTCACCTTCTTCTTTGCCTTAACCGTTTTGATGGCTTTCTTGGTGATGATAGAATGACCATCTAAAATGTCTATGACATTTGGCTCATCATAAGGCTCTTCCAAAAGATCAACCATCAACGTCTCTCCTGTAACAACGGTGATGCAAGAGATATGTTTGGGAGCTCTTCTAGAAGGGATGGCTTTATAGGAGTTCTCCTTGTCAATGTATGAGAACGAGATCCTCTTATTGGGCGTGTCTATAACTGCACCAACTGTAGCCATGAACGGTTTTCCCAGAATCATAGGCGTACTAGATCTTGCACTCATCTCCACAACCTGAAAATCAGCAGGAACCAGGCAATCTCCTACTTTAACAAGCAAATCAGGGATTGTACCGTATGGAACTTAGGTGGAAGAGTTCGAGAATGTGAGAGTCATCTCAGCAGATCTAATATCAGCAATTCCCAACCTCTCTGCAATTGCCCTTGACATGACATTGACGCTAGACCCTGAATCAACGAGAGATTCTTTGAATTCAACTCTAGAGATTGAACATGGAAATGAAAATTTTCATGGGTCTTCCCTCTTAGTCAACTGCTTCATTGGTGGTGGTGTGTTTCTTGCCTTGATGAAGAGTGCCTTGATCTCGTCTAGAGTTTCTCTGCAATCTCGGAAGTAATCGAGCAAAAGACGGTTTTTCAAAGCTTCTTCAAAAGACATCGTATGGGGAATCCTCCTTACCATCTTCTCAAAAGCGAGCAGCTTCTCTACAGTGATATGATTTCTGAGATGTCTAGGTGGTAAAGGATATGGTACATTAGGTTTGTAAACCCTTTCTGCAATCAACTCAGGTGTCTTCTCGACCTCAGGGTGGGTGTCGATCGACACAAGAAGGGTAGCGATCGATACTCGGGGTTTTGACACATCTCGAGAAAGTATTTGGACTGGTGTCGATCGATACTCGGTGGTGTCGGTCGATACCCTGGGATTTTCGGAATCCTCATCGTCGTCTTCTACAGGATCATCGAAATTTCCTGCATTCAAACCCTTTTCTACCACTGCAGTGACCTCTTTAGCACTTCCTAAGGTGATTGCATTGACGTGTTCATTCTGTGAATGAACCATCTTTCCCTTGACAGCTGTTGTAGTCTGAGCTATTTGAGTTTCCAGCATCTTCTGATGAATACTAAGAGACTCAATTTTTCCATTCAGATCTGTGTACATAGCATCAATCTTCCCATTGAAGTCCACTGTCATCTTCTGCTGTCCCTGAAGAATATGTTTAAGCATAGACTCAACCTTGCTCTCAGCATTTTTGGGTGGCGGAGATTGGTACCCCCCTTGCTGAGCATTGTTGGTGAAGTTTTGGTTGTTGTTATGGTGGTATTGATTTCTCTGACCTTGAAAACCAGACCCACCAATGTAGTTAACACCTTTCACTTCATCCTCAGCAGCAAAGTGAACCGCTTTTTGGGTCTTTTGATATGCTCAAATTAATACCCTAACAGTACTAAAGCAGTAGTTGTAATATAGTTAGGGGTCGAACACAAGAATTCACAGAAATCACACAATAGATTGTATAGTATCGAATTAAGCTAAGCAATTCAGATGTAATTGAAAGCAGTGCAGAAATTAAAAGAGTTGTAATTCAGTTGGGAAGAAAATAGGCTCAGGGTATTTCTCAGGAAATCAATGAATGCAGATAAACTAACTAACAGGATTCACATTTAACGCAGTTCTTGAACTCAAATCACTAAGGTATAATTAACCAACTGTCGTTGCGAGAATTATCTAAATCTAAATCCTAGGAATTCCAAATCTCTTTGCGAATCCTAAAGTCCAAATCAGTTTTAAAGTTCAGGTTTGATATGTTCACAAATCAATTTAACCAAATCTCTTTGCGAATAATCAATTTGCTCACCTAAGGTTCTATCAGGTAATTAATCGCACTGTCGTGCCTAATCAATTATCCTAAGATCTAAGTTCCAGATTCGTCAACCTAGAATTAGCTTTGAACACAACCTAAGCGAAGAACTAATTCAGATGGTGAATCCTAATAAACTAATCAACCTAGCATTCAGAGAAGACCCTTATGAAAACACTGAACCTAAAGTGGATCTACTCAGACATGGAGATTGAATGCAACATGATGATATGCTCAATTTAATACCCTAAGTAGTACTAAAGCAGTTGCTGCAGTAAATCAGGGGTCGAACACAAGAACTCATGAATCACACACTAGATTATATAGATCCGAAACAAGCTAAACCAGAAGATTTAATTGAAAACAAAATTGCAGGTAAAAAGTGTTGTAAATTCAGTTGGAGGCAGATAGGTTCAGGGTTTTTCTCAGGAAATCAATGAATGCAGTCTAATTAACTAACAGGATTCAGATTAAGCACTGTTCTAGAACTCAAATCACTAAAATATAATTAACCAACTCTCGTTGCGAAAACTATCTAAATCTAAACCCTATGAATTCCAAATCTCTTTGCGAATCCTAAAATCTAAATCAGCTTTAATAACAGGTTTGATATGTTCACAAATAAATTAAACCAAATCTCTTTGCGAATAATCAATTTGCTCACCTAAGGTTCTATCAGGTAATTAATTGCACTCTCGTGCCTAATCAATTATCCTAAGATCTAAGTTCCAGGTGATTAATGTAGAAATAGCTTTGAGAACAACCTAAGGTGAAGAACTAATTCAGATAATAAATCCTAACAGAAAATCAACCTAGCATTCAAAGAAATCCCTATGAGAAAACCCCAAACCTAACAGGTGATCTACTCAGACATGGAAATTGAATCAATAAACATGACTGAATAAATACTCAAATAGATAAAAAGAAAGAGTAACAAGATGTTTGAGATCTGAATCTCGGACGAGGGGAAATTCCGACTTGTCTCTCTTCTCACCAAGATCTCTCTTAAAATCAGAACAAATAAAGCATAGCATAAACAGATGGCTGAAAACCTAATTATATAGCCTAAACACGTTCTGGGGTCTTCTTGCAAATATCAAAGTCTTCTGGGCACTTTTGCAAATCTTTAAGTCTTGGGAAAAAGTCGCGGCCCATGAACTCTTGATGAGTGTCGATCGATGCTTGTTGCTCAGATCGGGTCAGACTTCAGTTTTGCTCCAGAATGCTCCAGTATCTCCAATAAAACCCCAAATGTGCAAAAACCTGCAAAGGACTCTAAAAGACTCCAAAATACTAGAAAGACTCTATAAAAAGGACTTATATCATGGTCTAAACAGGGTAAAAACCATGATATATCAACTCCCCCAGACTTAGCCTTTGCTTGCCCTCAAGCAAATAAAAGACTAAACAGAGAAAGAGGTTTGAAAATGTAGAGACTCACATGTTCCTGAACCATCGAAAAGACCCTTTTCCCAAGTACCCAAATGTCACATGATCAGCTTTTGATATAACCACCATGTACTTCTCCGTAGACATTCACAGCTTTTCCAGACTCCACACAAAATCCCACAGCATTGTTCAAGTAAAGCCCTCATCGCCAGTTTCATCTCTGCAGTTAATATTCAAGAACCTTCTAGACTCTTTACCAGACAATATCTTGACAAAGGAACCACCTTTTTCACACTTCTTGTATCAATTTCTCTCACCCAGACTTATTTCTTATTATGTTCTTATTATTTTTTTATTTTCAGCTTAACATATACATGTCAAGGTATGAGACGCGAATATTGATGGTGTTTGCCACCAAATCCCCGATTCTTCCCTTTCTATGTATCAAAGGATGTAGGCGAATAATGACATCATAGGAAAATCCTAGCCTCGCTTCCAATCCTTTGTGTGATCATCCCCTCTTAAGTACAATAATGGGATCGCAGGAAATTTTCCTAACCCTCTACTTAGAAGAAAATCATTTCAATCTTTAATGCTCTTAATCTATCAACTTATTTCAGGGGAGAGAGATACTATTACACTAGACACATGGGTTCCTTTATCAGATATGAATGATGAATCAAGCTCTAAAAACACTAACCACATTGATGAAGTGCAAAAATTTGGCTCAGGCTTCAGAAGAACTCTGCTGGAGACATGGATGTTTTCTGGTCAACTGGTCAGCCTTTTGGATTTTTCATTAGTCGATCTAGAACTGATCCTGTAACACTGTGCACTCAAAAACAAAATCAAATCAATAGGTTCAAGCACAGGATCATCATCTCCAACAAAATTTTGACTCAATAAAACAATTTGACTCGATAAAACGACTGACTCTAAGAAAAACAAAAACTTTGTCAGCAGACACCTCCCCCAGACTTGAACAACACTGCCCCAGTGTTATCTAGCCTAGAGTCAGTGAAATAAAACAAAAGAAAAGGATAAACGAAGAGAAACCAGAAGTTACCTTGCTGGAACGTCAAGTATCGATCGACACACAGCCCGATATCGATCGATACCAAGCTTAAATCGACTTGACGAACCTTTCTTCCGCGATTGGTGTCGATCGATACCAATGGGGTATCGATCGACACTTAGGCGATTTCGAGTTGCTCCTTGTTCATCCTGACACAAACTCAAAATAAACGAAAATAAAAACCAAAAATGACTCAAAGACAGACTCACCAGTGGGTTGCCTCCCACCAAGCGCTCGTTTAACGTCAATAGCTTGACTGTAACGCCATTCAGGCTGTTGGTGCATCATCCAAAGGCATTATCTGCCCTGTTGGAATCTCGGCTTTGGCCCAATAGTGCTTCACTCTTTGTCCATTGACAGTGAACTCTTCGCCTTTGCGATTTATCAGCACTACAGCACCATGTGGTCTGACCTCTTTGATTGTGAAGGGACCTGACCAATGAGAACGCAATTTACCAGGAAACAATTACAAACGAGAGTTATACAGAAGTACCTGGTCGTTTGGTTCGAAGTGTCTGGAGATGATCTTCTTATCATGATAGGCCTTGGTTCTCTCCTTGTACAGCCTTGAGTTCTCATA
>PKML01043806.1:51202-84470 GCA_002933935.1 Eutrema yunnanense | reverse complement strand
TAAACCAAATCTCTTTGCGAATAATCAATTTGCTCACCTAAGGTTCTATCAGGTAATTAATTGCACTCTCGTGCCTAATCAATTATCCTAAGATCTAAGTTCCAGGTGATTAATCTAGAAATAGCTTTAAGAACAACCTAAGGTGAAGAACTAATTCAGATAATAAATCCTAACAGAAAATCAACCTAGCATTCAAAGAAATCCCTATGAGAAAACCCCAAACCTAACAGGTGATCTACTCAGATATGGAAATTGAATCAATAAACATGACTGAATAAATACTCAAATAGATAAAAAGAAAGAGTAACAAGATGTTTGAGATCTGAATCTCGGACGAGGGGAAATTCAGACTTGTCTCTCTTCTCACCAAGATCTCTCTTAAAATCAGAACAAATAAAGCATAGCCTAAACAGATGGCTGAAAACCTAATTATATAGCCTAAACACGTTCTGGGGTCTTCTTGCAAATATCAAAGTCTTCTGGGCACTTTTGTAAATCTTTTAGTCTTGGGAAAAAGTCGCAGCCCATGAACTCTTGATGAGTGTCGATCGATACCAGGGGGTATCGATCGATGCTTGTTACTCAGATCGGGTCAGACTTCAGTTTTGCTCCAGAATGCTCCAGTATCTCCAATAAAACCCCAAATGTGCAAAAACCTGCAAAGGACTCTAAAAGACTCCAAAATACTAGAAAGACTCTATAAAAAGGACTTATATCATAGTCTAAACAGGGTAAAAACCATGATATATCACATGATTGAATATATCATCAAAGAAATCGAAAGAAACAGGAGTTCATAGTTGTCTCTCCAAAAACCAAAAGTAGAATCAAGGTAAAAATAAAGCATAGCCTACAAAGTGGCTGTAAAATCCCTATAAATAACCCAAAACACGTTTTGGGACTTCTTGTAAATATTAAAAATTTCTGGACCAAGTTGCAATTCTTCAACTCTTCATTAAAGTAGCGGGTAGTGTCTGCTGTGATTAGTATCGACCGATACCAAGGAGGTATCGATCGATGCTTGACGTGAAATCGGGTACTCAGCAACACGAACTTCAGCTTTTCTCCAAAATGCTCCAGAAAACTCCAATATCTCCAATTAGGCTCCAAACGTGCTAAGACCTGTAAAATACTCTAAAACACTACGAAATAGAATAAAGACTCTATAAAACGAACTTATATCATGGCCTAAAACGGGTAAAAACCATGATATATCAACTCCCCCAGACTTAGCATTTGCTTGCCCTCAAGCAAAACAGAAAACTAAACCAGAGAAAGAGGTTTGAAAACGCGGAGACTCACCTGTTCAGGAACCATCGCAAAGATCCTTTTCCCAAGTACTGAAATGTCACATAACCAGCATTTGATCTAACCACCATGTACTTCTCCGTAGACATTCGCAGCTTTTCCAGACTCCACACATTATCTCGCAACATAATTCAAATAAAGCCCTCATCACCAGTTCCATCGCTGCAGCCAATGTTCAAGAACCTTCTAGATTCTTTACCATACAATATCATGACAAGGAACCACCCTTTTTCTCACTTTTTGTATCACTTTCTCTCCCCCAGACTTATTTCTTATTATGTTCTCTTTTTTTATATTTTCAGCCTTGCATATACACATCAAGGTATGAGACGCGAGTATTGATGGTGTTTGCCACCGAATCCCCGGTTTTTCATTAGTCGATCTAGAGCTGATCCTGCAACACTGGTCACTCAAAAACATAATCAAAACAACAATTCAAGCACATGATCATCATCTCCAACAAGTTTTGACTCAATAAAACGTTTTTGACTTGATAAAACAACTGACTCTAAGAAAAACAAACACAATGTCACCAGACACCTCCCCCAGACTTGAACAACACTGTCTTCAGTGTTATCTAGTCTAGAGTGGGTAAAAGAAAACAAAAGAACAGAATAAAATTGGGAAAAACAAGAAGTTACCTTGCTGGAACATCGAGTATCGATCGACACACAGCCTGGTATCGATCGATACCAGGCTTAAATCGATATAATGAACCGTACATTCGCGATTGGTGTCGACCTATACCAATGGGGTATCGATCGACACTAGGCGATTTCGGATTTTGCTCCTTGTTTATCCTGACACAAACACAAAACGAAAAAAATGAAAGAAAAAGACTCAAAAGCAAACTCACCAGTGGGTTGCCTCCCACCAAGCGCTTGTTTAACGTCACTAGCTTGACTGTACTGCCGCTCAAGCAGGATAAGAATGGGAGCTTGCACCGAAACAGGCTCCACAACTTGACATTGCTATCTTCAGAGTTTTGCTCAACAAACCCTCTACAAACTCTTGCCCTTTTTCCTTCAGCTCCGAAGTAAGAAGAATTCTAGCCTTAGAGAATGGTTTGGAGGTTCCTCTGCACTTCACTTTGTACTCGATCGAGTTTCCATCATACGTCTGAGGGGTTAAAGTCACATGGGCAGCACTCTCGGCTCTTTTGTTCTTCACCTTCTTCTTTGTTGCCTTAGCCTTCTTCACAACTTTCTTGGGGATGCTGGGAGGTTCAACCGAAATGTCTATGATAGTTGGCTCGTCAGGAGGTTCTTCCAAAAGATCTGGTACCAACGTCACTCCTATTACATCATCGATGCAAGAGATACGTGTGGGAGTTCCTCTAGGGATGGCTTTGTAGTACACCTCCTTGTCGATGTATGAGAAGGAGATGTGCTTGCTGGATGTGTCCATAATGGCACCAACCGTAGCCATGAACGGTCTTCCAAGAATCAATTGTGTACGAGATATTTCACTCATCTCTACAACCTGAAAATCAGTAGGAACCATGCAATCTCCTATTGTGATCATCAAATCAGCGATTGCACCAAATGGAGTTGAGGTAGAAGAGTTCGCGAATGTGATAGATGTTTTGGGAGGTTGAATATCAGCCCCCAATCTCTCTGCAATTTCCCTTGACATGACATTAACGCAGGCCCCTGAATCAACGAGAGACTCTTTGAATTCAACTCCAGAGATACAACATGGAACTGAGAATATTCCTGGATCTTCCCTCTTAGTCAACTGTCTCAGTGGAGGTGGTGTACCTCTGGCCTTAATGAAGAGTGCCTTAATCTCTTCCTCAGTTTCTCTGCAATCTCGAAAGTGACTCAGCAGAGGACGGTGCTCTAGAGCTTCTTCAAAAGTCAGCGAGTGGGAAATCCTTCGTACCATCTTCTCAAAGCCACGCAGCTGCTTTGGAGAAATGGGGTCTCTGAGGTGTTGAGGAATAGGATTCAACTTCTTGTGCTTGCGAGCTCTTTCTTCAATCAACTCAGGCGTTTTCATAATTTCTGGCTCGATCTGCGAGTGGTATCGACCGACACCAGGTGGGGTATCGATCGATACTCTCGCTTTCGAATCATCCCTGGCACATATATCATCATCAAAAGGAAACTCCACAATCAGCTTATCCAGCATAGCTTTGCATCTGGCGTCCTCCCATTCCTTCTTTGTCATAATATGAGGCATAGGATAAGGTATCTTGGGTATATACATCCTCTCCTTGACAATTTTAGGTTCTTTCGCGACCTGCGTCTCAGCATCGACCGATACTGGAGGAGTATCGATCGATACACGTGATTTTGGATCCACTCGTGCAGGTGTCTGGATTGGTATCGATCGATACATGCTGGTATCGATCGATGCTTGTGCGATTTCAGAATCCCAGACGTCATCTTCAACAGCATCATCGAAAATTCCTGCATCAATTCCCTTTTCTACCTCTGCAGTGGCTTCTTTAGCAACTCCTAAGCTGATTGCATTGACGTGTGCTCTTGGATTCCCAGTTTTCCCTGGAAGAAAACCTTCCTGCCTCTTCACAGCTGCGGCGGTCTGAGCAACCTGAGTTTCTAGCTTTCTCTGAGAAAGATTGACAGTTTCAATTTTCCCATTCAGATAGTCAATCTTCCCGTTCAAATCAGTGTACAGATGGTCAATCTTCCCATTGAAATCCACTTGCAGTTTTTGCTGTCCCTGAAGAATCTGCTCAAGCATGGATTCCATCTTATTATCTGTAGACTTTGGAGAGATGGGCTGGTACGAAGAATTTCCGTAATTTTGAGTGTTGTTACTGAAGTTTCGGTTGCTGTTGTACCCAAATTACTGACCCTGAAATCCAGAACCACCAACATAGTTAACATCCTCCACTTCAGCTCCACCGATATTATCGACTCCATCAGCAAAGTGTACAGCCTTCTTCGACTTCCCAATCAAAATATCCAGCTTCGCTTGAACTTCAGCAATCTGAGATCCATCAATTCCTGCAGACTGCTTCTTCCTCTCGAAATCAGCATTCTTGGTGCTATTACTAGACGCCAAGTTCTCAATTAGCACAACCGCATATTCTGGATATCTGGTGTTGAAGTTCTCATTACTCGCAGTATCCAAAGCCATCTAATACCTCCAATCGATCCCTTTGTAGAAAGTACCCAGCAGCTGAACCTGAATATACCCATGGTGCGGATAATCTCTCTAATATGACTTGAAAAGAATCCAAGCAGTCTTGAGTGCCTCTGTTGGTCCTTGAGAAAACTGAGAAATTTTGTTCCTGAGCTCTTCGGATCTCGCATCATCATAGAAATTGCACAGGAATGCATTCTTCGTCTCATCCCATGTCGTTAGCGAACCAGGAGCCAACTGCTTCAGCCAATAAGCAGCATCTCCACTAAGAGAGTATGGGAAAAGTTTGCAGAAGAGGAACTCGTTAGGCACTCCATTGTACTTCATCCCAGTGACCAAATCTTCGAACCTCTCGATATGATCCATGGGATGTTCATGAGATAAACCATGGAAAGGACTCTGACTCACGAGAGCATAGTATGCAGGCTTCAGCTCGAAGTCATTCCTCTGAAAAGTTGGGATACGAATCCCATATCGATTGGCATAGAACTGATCAGGTCTGTTGTGCTCGCCAAGTGTCCTAACTCGATCACCTGCAGCATTCCCAACGTTGGCGCGCCCAGCTGGCGCGACAATCTCAATAACAGCAGCAGGGACAACGACGTTTCCAGCTTCATCAAGTCGCTGCCCTCCCTCATTGCACACATGACCCTCTTGGTCTCTCAGAACTCAAGCTTCATCAGCCCTTAATACCACTGGGTTGTTCATCCCTGATGTTTGCTTTGCTTTTCTGTTTGTGCGTTCCACAAGTGCTAGTTGTTCCAGTGACAGTTCAACTAGCTGAGTGCTCTTGTTGCTTCTGGTTTCACGAACATGCATACACCTGAAAACAAAACACTAGACAAGGCACGTAAGTAACCAAAAAAAAAAAATACGTTGAGTATCGATCGATACCAAGTGGTGTCGATCGATATCAACAAAAGAAAACGATGAGTATCGACCGATACTAGGTAGTATCGATCGATACCGACGAACTTAGTCGAAACTCCACAGCTAGAATCTACTGGCGAAATTGAGTCCCCGACAACGGCGCCAAATTTGATATGCTCAAATTAATACCCTAACAGTACTAAAGCAGTAGTTGTAATATAGTTAGGGGTTGAACACAAGGACTCACAGAAATCACATAATCGATTGTATAGTATCGAATTAAGCTAAGCAATTAAGATGTAATTGAAAGCAGTGCAGAAATTAAAAGAGTTGTAATTCAGTTGGGAAGAAAATAGGCTCAGGGTATTTCTCAGGAAATTAATGAATGCAGATAAACTAACTAACATGATTCAGATTTAGCGCAGTTCTTGAACTCAAATCACTAAGGTATAATTAACCAACTGTCGTTGCGAGAATTATCTAAATCTAAATCCTAGGAATTCCAAATCTCTTTGCGAATCCTAAAGTCTAAATCAGCTTTAAAGTTCAGGTTTGATATGTTCACAAATCAATTTAACCAAATCTCTTTGCGAATAATCAATTTGCTCACCTAAGGTTCTATAAGGTAATTAATCGCACTTTCGTGCGTAATCAATTATCCTAAGATCTAAGTTCCAGATTCGTCAACCTAGAATTAGCTTTGAACACAACCTAAGCGAAGAACTAATTCAGATGGTGAATCCTAATAAACTAATCAACCTAGCATTCAGAGAAGACCCTTATGAGAACCCTGAACCTAAAGTGGATCTACTCAGACATGGAGATTGAAAGCAACATGATTGAATAGATCATCAAAGAAATCAAAAGAAACAGGAGTTCAGAGTTGTTTCTCCAATAACCAAAAATAGAATCAAGGTAAAAATAAAGCATATATAGCCTACAAAGTGGCTGTAAAATCCCTATAAATAACCTAAAACACGTTTTGGGGCTTCTTGTAAATATTAAAGACTTCTGGAACAAGTTGCAATTCTTCAACTCTTCATTAAAGTCGCGGGTCGTGTCTGCTGTGATGAGTATCGATCGATACCAAGGAGGTATCGATCGATGCTTGACGTGAAATCGGGTACTCAGCAACACGAACTTCATAATTGCTCCAAAATGCTCCAGAAAGCTCTAATATCTCCAATTAGGCTCCAAACGTGCTAAGACATGTAAAAGACTCTAAAACACTACGAAATAGAATAAAGACTCTATAAAATGGACTTATATCATGGCCTAAAACGGGTAAAAACCATGATATATCATCTTTCCCATCAACATATTGTGCACCGAATCCAACTTAGCATTCACCTCAGCAATCTGCGATCCATCCATACCCCCAGTCTGCTTCCTTCGCTCGAAGTCTGCATTCTTGGTGCTATTGCTAGACGCCAAGTTCTCAATAAGTACATAAGCATCGTCAGGATACCTGGTGTTGAAGTTCCCATTACTCGCAACATCTAAGGCCATCTGATACCTCCAATCAATCCCTCTGAAGAAAATACCCAGCAATTGAACATTGGTGAACCCGTGATGTGGACAGTCCCTCTGATATGATATGAATCTGATCCAAGCAGCTTTGAATACTTCAGTCACTCCCTGAGAAAACTGGGAGATCTTATTCCTAAGCTCCTCAGATCTTGCATCATCATAGAAATTATTCAGAAATGCATTCTTAGTCTCCTCCCAAGTAGTCAGCGATCCAGGGGGAAACTGCTTCAGCCAATTGATATTCATGCATTTTACATGTTTAAGCATATATTTTACTTAAGAGCTTTGTGCCATTTGCATGCATAATCACGGTTGTGTCTTGCATTTAGGTCTCATTTAGAGTTTAGGACATTTGCATTAGGTCCTAGTGAGTTCTTGCATTCATTTGGAATGTTTTTAGGTGTTTTGGAGACATTTGGGATGATTGGAGTGGTTGAGCATCAAGAGAAGGAAGAGCTCATCCGACATGCCGGAAAGATGTGGCTGGACGGAAGCCTTCCGTTATGAATCAGGTTCAATGATCTTCATGGAAGTTATAGAGGAGTGAGTTATCTGTCCATAGGAGTTGGAATCAAGTCATTCGGACATGCGGTTTGAGAGATATGGCTGATTTACCAGAGACAGGTCCTCAATACCGAGGTCACTGCTCGGTGTAACTGCTCGGTGTGGAAACAGAGGGAAAATTCCCTTATAAAAGTCATAGATAATCGAGCTGACTTTCGTTGAGTGGTGGTTTCATGTCATTCCGATCGGCCGTTCAAGAGATATGACAAATATAGCAAGGACGTGTCTGTCTGACATCCAAACGAGTTATGCTCCAAATACGACGTCTGAAAGATCAACCCAGACGAAAGGTTTCCACTCCGATTCAGATTCTGAGTTCTTCATAGAAGATTTAGATAATTGAGTTGGCTGTCTTCTGAAGTTGGATTCGAGTCATTTGGTTGCGAGGTTCAGGAGTTATGGCTGATTCACTGACGACGTATCCAGGTTTCGGCCGGGTCAATACCCGGTTTGTCCTGGGTTGACCTGGTCCGACCCCATTTACTATAAAAACCATTTTACCTAATTTTTGCCACTTATGCTTTCTTTGTTCAAAAATACCTTCCCCTTTTGGAGAGAAAGAGAGATTTGGAGAGAGGGATCCTTTAATTTATGCAATTGATTGTTTCTTTGATTGAATCTCTTCTTCCTATCTCATCTCTTCTTTGATTACACAAGAACCATCCATGGATTCTCTCTCTTTCTCCATCGATTTTGAGAGGTCCTTTATGGGGTTTGAGTAGTTCTTTAGGATCTAGGGATGGGGTAGAATTAGATGATCCAAGGCTTGATTTGTGATGTCTTAGGGTAGAATATCTTTTATCCTTTCTTGTTAAGTGATTTTAATGATGGATCTAGCTTGGTAAAGTGAATCTAGACATGAGGCATTTCATGGACACAAGGTGTTTGATGAAATGCCTAGAGGAACTTTTCAAGAGATTTTCATTTCTAGCCTAAGGGATTAGTTGTCTAGAGTGATTATTTGATTGATCTTGTTTATATGTTCTCAAGGCTTGCTAATGGTTGTGCCACAAATGACAATTTGCTAATGGAATTAATGATTAGCAAAGTGATTAGTGCCTAGACATATGATTAGTCTAAATTAGGATCTATTACCTAGGGATTAGTCTTCATAAAGCTTTAGACATCACAATTAGGACTTGGATCACTCTATTTCAATAACCCTATCCTTGGATTCATTTTTGTTCATTGAATTGCATCACTTGTTTATTGCTTTAGCTTGTTTTGTTTTCATTTTAGCTTCTTAATCACAAACCCCTATTTGCTTGCTTAACTCACTTAGTAGTATGTATTCCTAGTGCTTGAAACTTAACCCTTGGTTCGATCCTTTTATGCTCAATAGGCATTTTAGGTAATTGATATAGGTAAAAATCCTACTATCAATTTGGCGCCGTTGCCAATTGGGTTTAGCTTTCGACATTAGGATTTTACTTCTTTTTGAGATTAAGCCTTTTTCTTTCTTTTGTTTACTAATCTCTCCTTCTAGCTCTCTCTTGCAGGTACATGAACTTGCGTTCTAAAGGCAATAACAATCTTGTTGAGCCAAGAGACGACATCAACCTTCTACACCGCGGTCTTAGAGCAAGAAGAGATAGAGAACGGGTTGTGCACATTGCTAGGCTTGGTATGGAAAACGTGCAACTGAACCCGGATGGTGGATTTTCGGATGCTTCCCTCTTGAGCACACTCTATCGCGGAGCACTTCCTAATAATTTTCAGATATTAACTTCTGAAGGCTGCAGAAGTTTTGATAGCATCGATGAAGGGAAGTTCAATAACCAGCTTGTCCAAAATTGCCTTGCATTTAGCGTCCTCTACCTCCTTCTTAGTCTTCCCAAGAGCTCTGGGATAAGGTATCCTCGGGATGTAGATTCTCTTTGGTAGTGCTTTAGCCTTTTCGTTCTCCTTCTCCTTCGTAACCTCAAGTTCTGCATCCTCTTCAGGTTCGGTATCGATCGATACAGGGGGGGTATCGATCGATACAGGGGGGGTATCGATCGATACACGGGATTTTGAGTTTTCCCGTCTGAGAATCGCGATCGGTGTCGATCGATGCTGAGTAGTGTCGATCGATGCCTTGGCGATTTCAGTGTCTTCATCGTCAGATCACTCGAAATTGTCAGCAGTTTGGTCTGCTCTTGCTCCTGAAGTGACCTCCTTACCACTTCTCAATGTAATGGCATTGATGTGTGCCCTTGGGTTCTCTCCTTTTCCTGGAAGAAAACCTTCTTGTCTTCTCGAATTCTCTGAAGTCTGAGCTACCTGAGTTTCCAGCTTCTTCTGACCAATACCAATAGCATCGATCCTTCCACTCAGATCTCTGTACATGGCGTCCATCTTTCCATTGAAGGTTACTGTGATCTGCTGCTGTCCTTGAACGAGTGTTTCGAACATGGCCTTAATCTTGTTCTCTGATGTTTTAGCAGGCACAGGTTCGTAGGAGGAACTTCCGTAGTTCCTAGTGTAGCTGCTGTTCTGGGCTGGCTTCTGGTTGAATCCTCCTTGCTGGAAGTTGTTGTTGAAGCTCCGATTGTTGTTGAATTGGTTCTTCTGTCCCTGAAAGCCAGAACCACCAATGTAGTTGACATCCTCTGCTTCACCTTTATTGAAAACCTCAACATCTTCAGCAAAATGGACAGCCTTTGTTGTCTTTCCCAGCAGAAAACTGTGCATAGAATCCAGTTGAGCCTTAAACTCAGCGATCTGCGATCCATCCTGATTACCAGCCAGCTTCTTGCGCTCGAAATCTGCACTCTTTGTGCTGCTACTAGATGCAAAGTTCTCAATCAACACATAGGCGTCCTCAGGATAGTTGAAATTACCATTGCCTGAAGAGTCCAGAGCCATCTGATATCTCCAATCTACTCCTCGAAAGAAAATACCCAGCATCTGCACATCAGAGTATCCGTGATGTCGACAATCTCTCTGGTACGATCTGAATCTTGTCCAAGCAGCCTTGAATGCCTCAGAAGGTCCTTGAGAAAAAGTGGAGATCTTGTTCCTCAGATCTTCAGATCGTCCATCATCGTAGAAGTTAATCAGGAAGGCCCTCTTAGTGTCCTCCCAATTAGTCAACGATCCAGCAGGTAGCTGCCTCAGCCAGGAAGTAGCTTCTCCACATAGAGAGTAGGGGAAGAGCTTGCAGAAGAGGTAGTCGTAGGACACTCCATTGCTCTTGATGCTAGTGACCAAGTCCTCGAACTTCTCTACATGGTCCATTGGATGTTCATGAGGAAGACCATGAAAGAGATGCTGTCCCACTAGAGTGTAGTAAGCTGGTTTCAGCTCAAAGTCGTTCCTCTCATAAGCAGGAGGACGGATGGCTGACCGATTGGCGAAAAACTGCTCTGGCCTGTTGTACTCACCAATCGTTCTTCCACGATTAACCACAACATTTCCAGCGGCATTCTCAGCGACAACAGGAGCAGGTGGAATGAGTATCCCCTCTCCATCCAGGCGTTGTCCTTGCTCATTACACAACCGACCCTCTTGATCTCTGTAGGCACCAGCTGCATCACGAACTAAACCCACTTGGTTGTTGTTCATCTTTGCTGATTTCTTTGCTTTCTTGTTCGTTCGTTCCACGTGTGCTAGCTGTTCCAGTGATAGATCAACTAGCGGATCACTCTTTTTGCTTATGGTTTCTCGATTAGGCATGCACCTGAAATCCAAAAGTAAAGAGCGTAAGTAACTGAAATATACGTCAGGTATCGATCGACACCAGCAGGGTATCGATCGATACTAGGCGATTTAGACGAATTTCTTAGCTAAAATCTAATGGCGAAATTGAGTCCCCGGCAACGGCGCCAAAATTGATATGCTCAATTTAATACCCTAAGATACTAAAGCAGTTGTTGTAGTAAGTGTAGGGGTCGAACCACAAAGACTCAGAGAGATCACACAGTAGATTATATAGATCCGAAATACGCTAAATCAAAAGATGTAAACTAAAACAAGTATGCAATTAAAGGAGTTGTAAATCAATGAAGGAAGATATAGGCCTAGGGTTTTTCTCAGGAAATCAATGAATGCAAACTAACTAACTAACAGGATTCAGATTACGCACGGTTCTTGAACTCAAATCACCAAGATATAATTAACCAACTCTCGTTGCGAAAACTATCTAAATCTAAATCCTAGGAATTCCAAATCTCTTTGCGAATCCTAAATTCTAAATCAGCTTTAATATCAGGTTTGATATGTTCACAAATCAATTAAACCAAATCTCTTTGCGAATAATCAATTTGCTCACCTAAGGTTCTATCAGGTAATTAATCGTACTCTCGTGCCTAATCAATTATCCTAAGATCTAAGTTCTAGGTAATCAATCTAGAATTAGCTTTGAGAACAACCTAAGGTGAAGAACTAATTCAGATAATAAATCCTAACAGATAATCAACCTAGCATTCAAAGAAATCCCTATGAGAAAACCCTAAACCTAAAGTGGATCTACTCAGACATGACAATTGAATCAAAAGACATGTTTGAATAAATCATCAATAGAATAATAACAAAGGGTTCTTGAGATCTGATCTCGGACGAATGGAGATTCAGACTTGTCTCAAACCAAAGTAAAAAATAAAGCTTCCTTTTTTAAACAAGTGGCTGTAAAATCCTATTTATAACCTAAAACACGACTTGGGGTCTTCTTGTAATTATCAAAGACTTCTGGACCAATTTGCAATTCTTCAACTCTTGGATAAAGTCGCATGTCGTGTCTAGCTGCAATGGGTATCGATCGATACCAGGGGGGGGTATCGATCGATGCTTGCCGTGAAAACAGGTACTCAGCAACACGATCTTTAGCTCTGCTCCAAACTGCTCCAGAAAGCTCCAATACTTCCAATAATCCTCCAAACGTGCTATGACCTGTAAAAGACTCTAAAACACTACAAAACACTAGAAAGACTCTATAAAAAGGACTTATATCATGGCTTAAACAGGGTAAAAACCATGATATATCATGAATCAGCTTTACACAGGAGTTTGAATCGGGTTATTTGGACATATGGATAGGGAGATAAGACGGATTTACTGAAGGTATATCCGTCTGGCCGAGAGAAGATGAAACCGTCCAAATAACCGGAAAAACAAAGACCTTCCCGTGCCCAGTTTAATCTGATGTCTTCATAAAAGTCATAGATAATCGAGCTTACTTTCGTTGAGTGGTGGTGTCATGTCATTCCGATCGGCCGTTCAAGAGATATGTCAAATATAGCAAGGACGTGTCTGTCTGACATCCAAACGAGTTATGCTCCAAATACGACGTCTGAAAGATCAACCCAGACGAAGGGTTTCCACTTCGATTCAGATTCTGAGGTCTTCATAGAAGGTTTAGATAATTGAGTTGGCTGTCTTCTGAAGTTGGATTCGAGTCATTTGGTTGCGAGGTTCAGGAGTTATGGCTGATTCACTGACGACGTATCCAGGTTTCGGCCGGGTCAATACCCGGTTTGTCCCGGGTTGACCCGGTCCGACCCCATTTACTATAAAAACCATTTTACCTAATTTTTGCCACTTATGCTTTCTTTGTTCAAAAATACCTTCCCCTTTTGGAGAGAAAGAGAGATTTGGAGAGAGGGATCCTTTAATTTATGCAATTGATTGTTTCTTTGATTGAAACTCTTCTTCCTATCTCATCTCTTCTTTGATTACACAAGAACCATCCATGGATTCTCTCTCTTTCTCCATCGATTTTGAGAGGTCCTTTATGGGGTTTGAGTAGTTCTTTAGGATCTAGGGATGGGGTAGAATTAGATGATCCAAGGCTTGATTTGTGATGTCTTAGGGTAGAATATCTTTTATCCTTTCTTGTTAAGTGATTTTAATGATGGATCTAGCTTGGGAAAATGGATCTAGACATGAGGCATTTCATGCACACAAGGTGTTTGATGAAATGCATAGAGGAACTTTTCAAGAGATTTTCATTTCTAGCATAAGGGATTAGTTGTCTAGAGTGATTATTTGATTGATCTTGTTTATATGTTCTCAAGGCTTGGTAATGGTTGTTCCACAAATGACAATTTGCTAATGGGATTAATGATTAGCAAAGTAATTAGTGCCTAGACATAGGATTAGTCTAAATTAGGATCTATTACCTAGGGATTAGTCTTCATAAAGCTTTAGACATCACAATTAGGACTTGGATCATTCTATTTCAATAACCCTATCCTTGGATTCATTTTTGTTCATTGAATTGTATCACTTGTTTATTGCTTTAGCTTGTTTTGTTTTCATTTTAGCTTCTTAATCACAAACCCCTATTTGCTTGCTTAACTCACTTAGTAGTATGCATTCCTAGTGCTTGAAACTTAACCCTTGGTTCGATCCTTTTATGCTCAATAGGCATTTTAGGTAATTAATATAGGTAAAAATCCTACTATCACCAATAAGCTTACAGAAAAGGAAATCATTGGACACCCCATTGTATTTGATGCTAGTGACCAAATCCTCAAACTTCTCGATGTGATCCATGGGGTGTTCATGAGAAAGACCATGAAAAGGGTGCTGACCCACAAGAGTGAAGTATGCAGGTTTCAGCTCAAAGTCATTCCTCTAAAAAGCAGGAGGGCGAATCGCTGATCGATTGGCATGGAACTGATCATGCATGTTGTACTCACCAATCGTTCTACCACGATCAACCACATTATTCCCAACATTCACAACAGCTGCGGGGACAATGATGTTTCCAGCTTCATCAAGTCGCTGCCCTCTCTCGTTGCACAATTGACCCTCTTGGTCTCTCAAAGCTCCAACATCATCACGAATCAATACCACTGGATTGTTCATCTCTGCTGGCTTCTTTGCTTTCCTGTTTGCACGTTCCAAATTTGCTAGCTCCTTGTTAGAAAGATCAACTAGCTGAGTGCCCTTGTTCCTCCTGGTTTTGCGAGTGGGCATACATCTGAAACACACTAGGCAAGGCACGTAAGTAACAAAAAATTACGATGAGTATCGACCGACACTGGGTGGTGTCGATCGATATCAACAAAAGAAAACGACGAGTATCGATCAACACTGACTAGTATCGATCGATACACGAGCTTAGTTGAAATTCTAGACTAAAATCTAATGGCGATTTTTAGAGTACCCGGCAACGGCGCCAAATTTGATTTGCTCAAATTAATACCCTAAAAGTACTAAAGCAGTAGTTGTAGTAAAGTAGGGGTCGAACACAAGGACTCAAGAAAATCACTCAATAAACTACTTAGTGTCGAATCAAGCTAAGCAATTCAGTTAAATCAGAAAGCAATAACATAAATAAAAGAGTGTTGTAAATTCGATGGGGAGAATATAGGTCCAGGGTATTACTAAATTTGCAATTGTTGTGAAATTGGCTTACTTTTTGAGAGAATGTGTCGTTCGGCTTCAGCCCGAGAGTTCGGCGTAAGACTGCGAGGATCCGCTCATCTCAGGATACTTCGGGTCCTAAGATCGAATCCGACTGCGAGATGATTCGTCTTACGTTAGTTCGGATGGTCTAAGGATGTGTTCGGATGCGGGAAATGTCTCGGCTTTTGCGAGACGGATCTCGGCTTTATAATCATTTGTATCCCTGAGGAGTACTATCGATCGTCTGGCTGGGACGTCGATGTATGAAACCGCATTGGTTTTTGATTCCGAACTGAAGAGCTCGATTTTGTTTTAGTGGCTTCGAGATCAAAAGATGTGAAACTTTTGACGAAGTGTGATGGTTCGATTTACTTTAATCGTTTTTTAGATAAGCGTCTAAAAAGAGATTGGTTCGGGAAGATATGAACCGAATGAGTTCGGCGAGCTGCGGTGGCTCGACTTTATTAAGTTGTCAATTTTGACTTTGATAGATAGATTTTGTATTAAGTTCATATCAATTACTCAAACTTACTCATATCATTATAGTATTTAAGGATCGAACCAAAGAGGTTCATATCAATGCACCAATAATACATGGATCTTCCTAATCTAGAGTAAATCTTTTGGGTTTTTATATTTTTAAACAAAGAATGTAAAATGCAAGAAAGAAAACAAAAGATAGAAGTGTTGGAAAATGAATTAACTATCAAGAAGATGATTAATGAACAAACAATGATGATAAAGATTGAATTAAACACTATCCTAGAACATGGAATTCACAATTTTGACTAATCCACTCTCGTGGCACTAATCACTTTGTTAATCACCAAATCAAGATCAAACTCTCGTTTGTGATAAGATGATTAAAGAGCTTTAATCTCCAATCCCACTTAGTTCACTAATCACCCTAGACATCAACTCTCATTGGCTAGGCATGAAAAGCTCACAAAAGGTTTGGTTCAAGGATTTCATCGAACACCTATCGGGCGTGAAATGCTTAAGCTCTAGCTTTGATCTCTCAATCCAAAACTAGCTTTAAGATCAACCTAAGTGAGGGCTCTAACAAGATGCAACCTAAATCATCATCATCTAACCATCAAGACAATTGACTAACGATGCCTAAACATTCAATGTACATTTATTCTTATGACATGGAACACTTTCAAGTAGATTAGTTCACTTCCATGACACTAATCATTGTACGAATCATCTAAAGTCAGCATCCACCGATCACTTAGATAATCCATAAAGTCATGATTAAATAAGCATAATATAAAGATAGGTTGCAGAATCCTTCACTAGAGTGGCATGAATGATTAAGATCCATCCAAAATCATCATAAGAAGAGTTTGGGAGAAAACCCAACTCTAGAGAAAAGAAAGCTTAGATCACAAAAATTAGGTTTAGACACTACAAGAAAACAGGGTTNCAACAGTAGTCGTCAATTAGTCGTAAATACGCGACTACTTTCCGACTACTAGTTTTGGTCGTAAATTACCGACTATGTTGCGACTCTATTTATGTAGTCGTAACCTAGTCGCACAATAGTCGTTAATTAGTCGTCATAATTTACGACTACACGTGTAGTCGCAAACTGTAGTCGCGAAAACCCTGTTTTCTTGTAGTGAGAGTATTTATAGGAAAAGGGGGGCAAACCGGGTCAACCCGGAACAACCGGGTCAACCCAGGACAAACCGGGTATTGAACCGGTCAAATCTGGGTCAAAGTGGGTCTTGGTGGTCGAACTTTCCATACCGGGTAAATTGGGTCCGGTACACCTGGCCGGTATGGAGAGTTTGCTCCTTTGAGCGACTTGCAACCACCTCCAGTACACCTGGGGGCCAGTCAGACATGTCCCTGCTAAATCTGATGTATCTTTCACACCACAGATCAGAGCGACTTGCAACCACCTCCAGAAAACAGCTAACTCAATTACCTACAACTTCTATGAATACTTCAGAGGCTTAATCTGAGCGTAGCTCCTTCGTCTAGCCTGATCTTTCAGACACTTCGGCTGGCTTTGGCGAGAGCTTCTACGCCGGGCGAGATTGGGCCGGTACATGAAGCTGGTATTTCCCCTGAAAAAGTGAAGGAGCAGTACCGGTCAGGGATGGAGGGGTGTTGTGGGCCAGTAATCTTCCTGGTCGGGTGATTGGGGCGGTACAAGTCTTGGTCTCTCGGCCAGGTGGATACGTCTTCCTTAAAACCCCTATAACTCCCTAACCATATGTACGAATGACCTAATTTAAATTCCCCTGGACAGCTAACTCACTCCTCTACAACTTCCATTAAGGTTGTGAAAACGGATTCAGATCGGAGGGCCTCCGTCCAGCCATATCTTTCCGGCGTCTCGGATGGACTTTGCATTCTACTTCGGCCAATTTCTCCAAATATATCCAAACTGCCTCCAATCACCTAGAAAGTACTCCAAACCATGCAATAACTCACTAGACCTAATGCAAATGTCCTAATCTCTAAATGATACCTAAATGCAAGACAAACCCGTGATTATGCATGCAAATGCACAAAACTCTAAGTAAAATGTATGCTGGAACATGTAAAATGTATGAATATCAACTCCCCCAAACTTATTCATTTTCTTGTCCTCAAGCAAACAATCAAGAACAAAGAGAGAGATAGACATAAAGATGGGAGCTAGGAACTAAAAGCATCACAAGAGGAAATCGAATTCAACGTCCAAGTTTGGAATTCTAGGATGCATCAAGTGAATCTACTCCAAAAGAGTTAGCCATTTCCATCTCTACATGCATCAAGTTCAAGTCCCAACCTACACAAACGTTCTTATCTTTCAACCCTTTGACATTCATTAATTTGTGCTATGTGAATCATGCTCATGCAAAATCAAATGAACTCGTTTGGCCAAGGGATAAGGTTTTGAGATGAAGATGATTTCAATCACACATGCGGGTATTCAAATGCAAGGATCTCTCTAGGATTGAGCAAACTTTAGCAAAATGCTAAAGGTAAAAGGCAACCTATGCATACAAGGGTGAATTCTCATCTACCCAATGCTTAAGACGTCTCTAACCCATGAAGTTCCAAACCTAAACTACCATTTTCACAAGGCTTTTTGCCTTCATGCCTCACACGTTTTGCTTGTTGCTCCTTCATCTTTTCCTCAAATGGGGGTTTCTTCTTCTCCATTGAACTTATGGCTTGGTGCTCCTCTTTTTTTGTTGCTTTAGCTCTTTTCTTTCTTCTTTCTTTGTTTTGCCTCGTTTCTCATCTTTTGATGCTCTAGCCAATTTTTGGCTTCTTTCCTTTTTCTTACACACTTCGAGGCTAATCTAGTTCAAAGAGCTAATCTTTTAGCATGTCACCAACCAATTCTCATCTTTGCATTCCCCTTTGCTTTGTCCCCATCTTTTCCTTTTCATTCCACCAAATCCCTTTCTTTTCACTCATCCCATAACACCCCAAGATTCCCCATCCTACCTAACTTAGCCCTAGTCTTGCTCCTTGATGTGGGAACTAGATCTACATGAGAATTCCTCCTTGTCACCCTAAACCTAACATTTTTTGCCAAGTTTGCTCGAAAGAAGGCCTCTCAATCACACACGAAAATAGTTGGCTAGAAAGGAGGTTAGTTCAAGGTGTGGGAACCATTCCAAAAATGGGATATGGCTACTTGGATCCACAAGTGTGGTAAAAAGGAAAAAGAAGATCCAAGTATGTATACGGTATCCACGTGTCCATCCAAAAATGCATAAACATGATAATTTCGAGTCAAGGTTAGAGTTCTAATTGATAGGGTTGAATTCAATTCACACTTGCTTCAATCAAGACAAGAAAATCAATGCATGAGATCTAAAGATGGTGCATCCTTACTTTCAAACTCACTACCATGCATTAGACAACTACGAATGTGGGCGTTGAACCAATGTCTTAAAATGATACCCTAGCTCATCAATGCTCCCAATGCAATATGCAAACATGAAGACTAGACTCAATCCTAAATGAAATGCACAAAAGTTCAAAAAAATTCAAATTTATTGAAAACGCATGATATGCATGAGAATTAAGATGCAAAAGGCAAAATAAGATCACAACACATGATTAGACACCGGTCCCTCCCCCAAACTTAAATAACAACGTCTCGGTGTGAAAGAAGTTCAAGAGAGAGACCAAAAACAAAAGATGAAATGCAAATACTCAAAAAGAAAAGAGATACTTACAAAGGAGGAGTGAGATTAGTGGAATGGAGATGGTGAAGAGAGGAGTGTGATACGTTTTGGCTCGAGCCCTCCTTTCATCACATATCACGACCTTGGACCCAAGAGACTCTTATTGATTGCTTGTTTTGTGTCTAAAGCTCGACAAGGGAAAAGCTTGGGGAGGTCCCCAAGGGGCGCGTTTAACGTCACTAGCTTGACGGTTGCTTCCTCATTCTCACTTCCTTCATGAAAATCACAAGAAAAATGAAAAGATTAGCAACAAAAGAAAATAAAAAGCTCTAGTCTCAAGAAGAATCAAAATCCTAATGATCAATGCTAAACCTCCCCGGCAACGGCGCCAAATTGATAGATAGATTTTGTATTAAGTTCATATCAATTACTCAAACCTACTCATATCATTGTAGTATATGAGGATCGAACCAAAGATGTTAAGATCAATGCACCAAGAATACATGAATCTTCCTAATCTAGAGCAAATCTTTTGTGTTTTTATATTTTTAAACAAAGAATGTAAAATGCAAGAAAGAAAACAAAAGATAGAAGTGTTGGAAAATAAATTAACTATCAAGAAGATGATTAATGACCAAACAATGATGATAAAGATTGAATTAAACACTATCATAGAACATGGAATTCACAATTTTGACTAATCCACTCTCATGGCACTAATCACTTTGCTAATCACCAAATCAAGATCAAAGTCTCGTTTGTGATAAGATGATTAACAAGCTTTAATCTCCAATCCCACTTAGTTCACTAATCACCCTAGACATCAACTCTCATTGGCTAGGCATGAAAATGTCACAAAAGATTTGGTTCAAGCATTTCATCGAACACCTATCGGGCGTGAAATGCTTAAGCTCTAGCTTTGATCTCTCAATCCAAAACTAGCTTTAAGATCAACCTAAGTGAGGGCTCTAACAAGATGCAACCTAAATCATCATCATCTAACCATCAAGACAATTGACTAGCGATGCCTAAACATTCAATGCACATTTATTTTTATGACATGTAACACTTTCAAGTAGATTAGTTCACTTCCATGACACTAATCATTGTACGAATCATCTACAGTCAGCATCCACCGATCACTAAGATAATTCATAATTTACCACAAGTACATTTTAGTCAACAATTCATCTTAAAGTCAATCCACCGATCACTTAGAATGAAAAGCATGCTTAGAAGTTTTCTAGATATTTCATCGAACACCTTGTGTGCATGAAAGGTTTAAGTTCTAGAAAATGATTTTTCAATTCAATCCTAGCATTAAGGCCTTCCTAACATGAGAACAAATGTTTATCTAATCCTAAGCATCAATAATCAACCATAAAACCATCCAAATCAAGCAAAATCCAAAATCCAACAAAAAGGGGTATAATGCCTAAACATGAAAAACATGGAATAACACAAGAGAAAAAGAGACATAAAGATAAAGAACAAGGATTAAATAAGCATAATATAAAGATATGTTGAGAAATCCTTCACTAGAATGTCATGAATGATGAAGATCCATCCAAAATCATCATAAGAATAGTTTGGGAGAAAACCCAACTCTAGAGAAAAGAAAGCTTAGATCACAAAAATTAGGTTTAGAGTATTTATAGGAAAAGGGGGGCAAACCGGGTCAACCCGGTCAAATCTGGGTCAAAGTGGGTCTTGGTGGTCGAACTTTCCATACCGGGCAAATTGGGTCCGGTACACCTGGCCGGTATGGAGAGTTTGCTTCTTTGAGCATAACTCATTTGGGCGCCAGTCAGACATGTCCCTGCTAAATCTGATGTATCTTTTACACCACAGATCAGAACGACTTGAAACTACCTCCAGAAAACAGCTAACTCAAATACCTACAACTTCTATGAATACTTCAGAGGCTAAATATGAGCGTAGGTCCTTCGTCTAGCATGATATTTCTGACACTTTGGTTGGCTTCGGCGAGAGCTTCTACGCCGGGCGAGATTGGGCCGGTACATGAGGCCGGCATTTCCCCTGAAAAAGTGAAGGAGCAGTACTGGTCAGGGATGGAGGGTTGTTGTGGGCTGGTAATCTTCCTGGTCCGGTGAAGGTTACATACCGGACGTGCATGCCAGGCGGAATTGGGGCGGTACAGGTCTTGGTCTCTCGGCCAGGCGGATACATCATCACTTACAACCGCGATAACTCCTTAACCAATTGTCGGAATGATCTGATTCAAATTCGCCTGGACAGCTAACTCACTCCTCTGCAACTTCCATGAAGGTTGTAAAAACTGATTCAGATCGGAGGGCCTCCGTCCAGCCACATCTTTCCGGCCTCTCGGATGAACTTTGCATTCTTGTTCGGCCCATTTCTCCAAATATAGCCAAACTGCCTCCAATCACCTAGAAAGTACTCCAAAACATGCAATAACTCACTAGACATAATGCAAATGTCCTAATCTCTAAATGATACCTAAATGCAAGACAAACCCGTGATTATGCATGCAGATGGCACAAAACTCTAAGTAAAATGTATGCTGGAACATGTAAAATGTATGAATATCATACTTCCAAAAGGTGCGAACTTGTAGAGTTCGGCGAGCTGCGGTAGCTCAGATTTATTAAGTTCTCAGTTTTGACTTCCAAGAGGAGCGAACTTGTAGAGTTCGGCGAGTTGCGGTAGCTCGGCTTTATTAAAACTCTTTATAATTAAAGAATTTTTATTAGAATCATAGCTGAACCCGGTGTGGGCTGCCTTCGTACCCTCGAAAGAAGGATCAAGCCATTCATAAATCATATTACATCATGGAAGTATAGTTTTTTTTTTTTTTTTTTTGGCGTTGGCGTTGGCGCTTCTGCCGAACTAGTAGTAGAACCGTTTGAGATTCATTGAATTCCATGATCGTGGGATAGGAGTCCCGTCCATTTTCATAAGTTCGTAGACGCCGGCCTTAACGATGCGCATGATCTGTTAAGGTCCTTCCCTGTTATCACCGAGTTTGCCGACATTCCTCTCTTCCGTGTTGTGATAGACTTTTCGGAGGACGAGGTCACTGTCCTCGAACCTTTTTGTTGTAGTAGCGAGCGGCTTAAGTGTTGATAGTTCTGGATTTGGAGTTGTGCTTGTCCGCGTTGTTCTTCGAGTGTATCCAGAGTATCAAGGAGCAGCTCGTTGTTGAGGTCGGAATTTTTAGTTAGCATTGTTCGACGTATGCCAGGAATGTCGAGTTCGGCTTGACATAAAGCTTATACGCCATAAGCTAACGAAAAGGGGGATTACATGGTAGCACTGCGAGGTGTGGTGCGATGGGACCAGAGGACTCCATCGAGCTCTTCGGCCCAAAATCCTTTCTTTGTGTCGAGTCTTCTCTTGAGGCCGTCGATGATGGTCTTATTGGTTGCTTCGGCTTGGCCGTTTCCAGGTGGGTATCTCGGAGTGGAGAAACTTAGCCGGATTTTCCACTTAACATAAAAATCACCGAATAGGGCTGAGATGAACTAAGGTATGTTATCTGTGATTATCTTGTATGGTACTCCATGTCGGCATATGATGTATTTCCACACGAATTGCTCGACGTGGTGAGCAAGTATCTCGGGATAGGATTCGGCCTTAACCCACTTGGTGAATAAGTCTGTCATTACTAAGATGTACTGCTTCTGGTTGGTGGAACGGCGGAGTGGTCCGATGATGTCCATTGCCCATCGCATGAAAGGGTAAGGGGTTGTTGACATCGTAAGTAACTCAGTTGGGAGGTTTATCATCGGGCCATGCCTTTGGCATTTTTCGCATCTGGCGACGAACTTCTCGCAGTCCGCTAGCATAGTAGGCTAATAATAGCTTGCCTTCTTGATTTTTAAAGCCAAAGAGCCTCCTCTGGAATGGTTTCCACCGTCGCCGTCGTGTACTTTACTCATGATGGTGTGAATATCTTTCCTGGCGACGCATTTTAAGAGGACAACTGAGGCCCTCCATCGGAAGAGTTCACCATTATGAATGACGTAATGGGCAGATCGCATTTTAACTCGCCGAGCTGCCCATCTATCGGTCGGGACCGTTCCTTCGGAGATGTACATCTGATATGCTCAAATTAATACCCTATTTAGATACTAAAGCAGTTGTCCTAGTATAGCTAGGGGTCGAACACAAGGACTCACAGAAACACACAATAGATTATATAGAAGAGAATTAAGCTAAACCAATAGATATAATTGAAAGCAAAACGTAAATTAAAAGAGTTGTAATTCGATGGAGGAAAATATAGGCCCAGGGTATTTCTCAGGAAATCAATGAATGCAGACAAACTAACTAACAAGATTCAGATTTAGCTCGGCTCTTGAACTCAAATCACTAAAGTATAGCTAACCAACTCTCGTTGCAAAAGCTATCTAAATCTAAACTTCAGAATCCCAAATCTCTTTGCAAATTCCTAAGAAGAAATCAGCTTTAATATCGAGTTTGATATGTTCACAAATCAATTAAACCAAATCTCTTTGCGAATAATCAATTTGCTCACCCTAGGTTTTATCAGGTAATTAATCGCATTGTCGTGCCTAATCAATTATCATAAGATCTATGTTCCAGATTCGTCAACCTAGAATTAGCTTTGAACACAACCTAAGGCGAAGAACTAATTCAGATGGTGAATCCTAATAAACTAATCAACCTAGCATTCAGAGAAAACCCTTATGAGAACCCTGAACCTAAAGTGGATCTACTCAGACATGGAGATTGAAAACAACATGATTGAATAGATCATCAAAGAAATCAATAGAAACAGGAGTTCAGAGTTGCCTCTCCAAAAACCAAAGTAAAATCAAGAGTATAATAAAGCATAGCCATCCAAGTGGATGAAAAACTTAATTATAAAGCTAAAACACGTTTTGGGGCTTTCTTGTAAATATTAAAGTCTTCTGAGGCAATTCTGCAATTCTTCAAGACTTGTGAAATTCGCGACTCATACCCCTGGTATCGATCGATGCTCTTGACTTCAAATCGGGTATTTAGTCGCTTCAGTTCCATTTCGCTCCAGAATGCTCCTAAAAGCTCCAATATCTCCAATTATGTTCCAAACATGTAAAAGATTCTAAAAGACTCTATAATAGAATAAAGACTCGATAAAACGGACTTATATCATGGCTTAAACAGGATACAAACTATGATATATCAACTCCCCCAGACTTAGCCTTTGCTTACCCTCAAGCAAATAGAAGACTAAACCCGAGAAAGAGGTTTGAAAACGTTGAGACTCACCTGTTCTTGAAACGTGGAAATGACCAATTTCCCAAGCATCCAAATGTCACCTAACCAGCTTTTGATCTAACCACCATGTACTTCTCCGTAGACATTCACAGCTTCCCAAACTACACACATTATTTCGTAGCATTGTTCAATCAAGCCATCCTCGCCAGTTTCATCGCTGTGATTAATACCAAGAACCTTCTAGATTCATTCCCATACAATATCATTCCCAACCACCTTTTTCACACTTTTTGGTATTATTTCTCTCCCCCAGACTTATTTCTTATTATGTTCTCTCTTTTGTTTTTAGCTTTGCATATACAAATCAAGGTATTAGACGCGAGTATTGATGGTGTTTGCCACCTAATCCCCGGTTTTTTCCCTCTCAACGTATCAAAGGATGTAGGCGAATAATGGCATCATAGGAAAATCCTAGCCTCGCTTCCAATCCTCTGTGTGATCATTCCCTCTTGAGTAGAATAATGGGATCGCTGGAAATTTTCCTAACCCTCTACTTAGAAGAAAATTATTTCATCTTTAATGCACTTATTAATTAACTTGTAATAGGGAGAGAAATATCGTTATTTTAAAACACATGGGTTCCTTTGTCAGATACGAATGAGGAATCAAGCTCTATAGATACTAACCACATTGATGAAGTGCAAAAATTTGGCTCAGGCTTTAAGGAACTTTGCTGGAAACATGAGTGTCTTCTGGTTAACTGGTCAGCCTTTGGATTTTTCATTAGTCGATCTAGAACTGATTCTGTAACAATTGTCACTCAGAAGCAAGGTCAGATCAGAAGATTCAAGAAAAAGATCACAGTCTCAGACAATGTTTTGACTCAATAAAACAACGAATGACTCAAAAACGGACTGACTCTAAGAAAAACAAAAACAAAGTCAGCGACTACCTCCCCCAAACTTCAACAACATTGTCCCCAGTGTTATCTAGCCTAGAGTTGGTGAAAGAAAACAAATGAACCAAGTGGATTATGAAAACCAGAAACCGTACCTTTACAGGGTATCGATCGATACTGGAAGGTATCGATTGATACAAGCCGTATGTCGACACACTGATTTTCAATCAGTGGTGTCGAGTCACTTAACCAGAGAAAGCATTCCATTGTGTTAGATGTTAGCACTGTTAGGAACACTCAAAAACAGGTTAAAAGCACAGCGCCAAGGTTGACCTCTGTAAGCTCAGGCCATGCGAAATCCTCCTCAGGAAGAATGTCTCTGATAGCCAGACACAGGAGTAGAAGCTCGGTCACCCTCATCTTGTTCGGTTCCATCTTGCACAAAAGAGTGGTGCTCAGGATTCGAACCAAACAGCGCAAGACTGGGTGTCATATATCCATCTGAGTGGATGTCTTTGAGTCATAGGCTCCGTTCCCGAAGTGCTCCCAAAATGTCTGCATGTCGGGATGCTGAGCGGGAAGAGCAACTCTCCTGCAATCCCGCGGAAAACCGTAGATGTCCCAGAAATCAGGGAGTGGTAACCTGTACCTCACTCCACAGGTCATGAAAGTCAAAGCGCCCTCCTGTGCATCCTAATATATCATGGTTTTTACCCTATTTAAGCTATGATATAAGTCCTTTTTATAGAGTCTTTATAGTATTTTGGAGTCTTTTAGAGTCTTTTGCAGGTCTTAGCACGTTTGGAGCATTATTGGAATTATTGGAGCTTTCTGGACCAGTTTGGAGCAAGAGCTGAAGTCGTGTTGCTGAGTACCTGATTTCACGAGAAGCATCGATCAATACCCCCTGGTATCGATCGATACTCATCGCAGCAAGACACGACCTGCGAGTTTTCCACGACTTGAAGAATTGCAAAAGTGCCCAGAAGTCTTTAATAATTACAAGAAGACCCCAAGTCGTGATTTAGGTTATAAATAGGATTTTACAGCCACTTGTTTAGGCTATGCTTTATTTTTGCTTTAGTTTAAGAGAGATTTTGGTGAGAGACAAATCTGATTTCCCTTCGTCCGAGATCAGATCTCAAAACCTTTGTTTCTCTTTCTGATTTTATATAGAGTATTTATTCAAACATGTCTATTGATTTAATCTTCATGTCTGAGTAGATCTCCTGTTAGGTTTGGGGATTCTCATAAGGGATTTCTTTGAATGCTAGGTTGATTAGTTATTTGGGGTTCACAATCTGAATTAGTTCTTCACCTTAGGTTATTCTCAAAGCTAATTCTAGATTGATCACCTGGAACTTAGATCTTAGGATAATTGATTAGGCACGACAGTGCAATTAATTACCTGATAGAACTTAGGGTGAGCAAATTGATTATTCGCAAAGAAATTTGGTTTAATTGATTTGTGAACATATCAAACTTGAAATTAAGGCTGATTTATTCTTAGGGATTTGCAAAGAAATTTTGGATTCTGAAGTTTAGATGTAGATAGTTTTCGCAACGACAGTTGGTTAACTATACTCTAGTGATTTGAGTTCTAGAACCGTGCGTAACTTGAACCCTGATTAGTTAGTTTATTGTACATTCATTGATTTCCTGAGAAATATCACTGAACCTATCTTTTTCCCATTGAATACAACTCGTTTACTACTTTCTGTTTTCTGCTAAACCTGAATTGCTTAGCTTAGATTGATACTATAGAATTTATTGGGTGATTTCTGTGAGTCCTTGTGTTCGACCCCTAACTAGACTACAACTACTGCTTTAGTACTGTTAGGGTATTAAATTGAGCATATCAATTTTGGCGCCGTTGCCGGGGATTCAATTTCACCATTAAATTTTAGCTGTCGAGTTTCGACTAAGCCCGTCTGTATCGATCGATACTACCTAGTATCGGCCGATACCGAGGCGATTTCTTTGTTGATATCGATCGATACCATCCAGTATCGATCGATACTCATCGTGTCTTTGGTTACTTATGTTCTTGATCTTTGTGTTTCAGGTGCATGCCTAACCGTGAAACCAGAAGAAACAAGAGCACTCCGCTAGTCAATCTATCCTTAGCACATTTAGAACGCACAAACAGAAAGACAAAACAGACATCAGCGATGAACAACCCAGTGGTTTTAAGAGATGATGAAGGTGGAGTCTTGAGAGACCAACAGGGTCATGTGTGCAATGAAGGAGGGCAGCGACTTGATGAAGCTGGAAACATCATTGTCCCTGCTCCTGTTGTTGAGATTGTCGCGCCAGCTGGGCGCGCCAACGTTGGGAATGCTGCAGGTGATCGAGCTAGAACACTTGGCGAGCATAACAGGCCTGATCAGTTCTTTGCCAATCGAGCTGCGATTCGCATCCCGACTTTTCAGAGGAATGACTTCGAGCTGAAGCCTGCCTACTACGCTCTCGTAAGTCAGAACCCATTCCATGGCCTACCTCATGAGCATCCCATGGATCACATAGAAAGGTTCGAGGACTTGGTCACTGGCATGAAGTACAATGGAGGAACAAGATCTCTCAGTTCGCTCAGGGTCCGACAGAGGCATACAAGGCTTCATGGATTCGATTCAAGTCTTATCAAAGAGACTGTCCGCACCATGGGTTCACTCAGGTGCAGCTGTTGGGCACTTTCTACAGAGGGGTTGATTGGAGATACCAGATGGGTATGGATGCTGCAAGCAATGGGAACTTCTTCACCAGGTATCCTGATGATGCGGTTGTGCTGATAGATAACTTGGCGTCTAGTAATAGCACCAAAAATGCTGATTTCGAAAGGAAAAAGCAAGCTGGAGGAACAGAGGGATCGCAGATTGCTGACATGCAGGCTAAACTGGATTTCCTGGTCGGGAAGCAGAAGAAATCTGTGCACTTTGCTGATGAAGTCGCGAATGTGTAAGAAGAAGAAGAGGATGTTAACTACATTGGTGGTTCTGGTTTCCAGGGTTAGCGATTTGGGTACAACAACAACAGGAACTTCAACAACAACAATCAGCAAGGTGGGTACATGTTAGAGGGGAACCAATCTGGTTTCGGAGCGAAGCAATTCACTCAGAAACCACTTCAGAGCAGCGATTTCACTCGCAACTATGGGAACTCTTCGTACCAACCAGCATCTCCCAAATCCACAGATAACAAGATGGAATCCATGATGGAACAGGTCCTTCTGGGACAGCAGAAGTTGCAGGTGGATTTCAACGGGAAGTTTGACTCGCTGTACATGGATTTGAATGGGAAGATCGAAGCCATCAATCTTTCCCATAAGAAGCTGGAAACTCAGGTGGCTCAGACAGCAGCAGTTATAAAGAGGCAGGAAGGTTTTCTTCCAGGGAAAACTAAGAATCCAAGGGCACACATCAACGCCATCACCTTGAGGAGTGGAAAAGAGGTGCTTACAGGAGTAAAGAACAGCCCAAATGCAGGAAATCTCGTCGATCTTGCTGGAGATGACGATTGGGATTTTGAAAATCCCCAGGTATCGATCGATACCAGCCAGTGTCGATCGACACCAGTCCAGACATCCACTCGGGTAAATCCTAAAACCCGGGTATCGATCGATACCCCTCAAGTATCGATCGATACTGAGACGAAGCCAAGAAAGGAGCCCGAGATTGTCAAGGAAAGGGTGTATACACCCAAGGCACCTTTTCCTATACTTCCTAAGCTGACAAGGAAGGAATGGGAAGATGCCAGATGCAAGGCCATGCTGGATAAGTTGGTTGTGGAGCTTCCTTTTGTTGATGCTATTAAGACATGTCCAGCTTTCAGGAGATATGTGAAGAAGATGGTCTCCAGCAACGTGAACTTAGAGGAAGGTGCCATGTTGATCACAGCTGAGTGCAGTGCGCTCCTGCTCAACAAAATTCCTAAGAAGCTACCATACCCAGGGAGCTTTGTTTTGGACTGCACTATCTACACAGACAGATTTGAGCGAGATCTCTGCGATATTGGGTCGAGTGTGAACCTTATGCCACACTCAGTTGCCAAGCGAATCGGGATGACAGATTTCCAATCTACAAGGATTTCGCTGGTACTTGCTGATCGCTCAGTGCGACTTCCAGAGGGACTACTTGAAGATGTCCCAGTCATGATTGGGAATTGCTTGATCCCAACGGATTTCATCGTCCTGAAGTACGATGCTGAGCCTAAGGATCCTCTTATCCTGGGCAGACTATTCCTTGCAACTGCTGGAGCCTTAATTGACTGCAAGAATGGACAGATTGCTCTCAACATCGGTGACTTGGTAATGTCCTTTAACATGGAAAGTTGATGAAAAGGCCAACCATCGATGGGCAGACATTCTATGTGGAAACCTTCAGTGACATAGCTGAAGAGTACTTCCTGGAGATGCATCCTGAGGATCCACTGGAGAGAGCATTGGTCTGTTCAGCCACTTCAGAAGTCCGTTCATGTGACGAATCTGCTGGATACTCGAAGATGCTTGATTCTGCATCACCAGTATCGATCGATACCACCTGGGTATCGATCGATACCCTACGGGCAGAAGGAGAGTTGCTCGATGGTTCTAAGCAAGCTGCTGGGCTTGGAGATTGGAGTATAGAGACGGCTCCTAAGGTGGAACTGAAACCACTTCCAGCGAATCTGAGGTATAGTTTTCTTGATCCTAATTCCACATACCCAGTAATCGTTAATGCTTCTTTGAATACCACAGAGGTTGCTTTACTGCTGAGCAAGCTGCGCAAGTATCGCAAAGCTCTTGGCTATTCTCTTGCTGATATTTCAGGTATAGCACCAGACTTGTGCATGCATCAGATTCATCTGGAGGACGAGTCAAAGTCTTCGATTGAGTGTCAGAGGAGGCTGAATCCGAACCTGAAGGAAGTAGTCAGAAAGGAAGTGATGAAACTGTTGGAAGCAGGGATTATCTATGCCATCTCAGATAGTTCTTGGGTTAGTCCAGTTCACGTTGTGCCTAAGAAAGGAGGCATAACTGTGGTGAAGAACGAGAAGGACAAGCTGATCCCTACAAGGACAATCACGGGTCACATGATGTGCATTGATGATATGCTCAATTTAATACCCTAAGATACTAAAGCAGTTGTTGTAGTAAGTGTAGGGGTCGAACACAAGGACTCACAGAAATCACACAATGAATTGTAAAATCAAGCTAAGCTAAGCAATTCAGGTTAAGCAGAAAACAGAAAGCAGTAAACGAGTTGTAATTAAATCAGGAAAATATAGGCCCAGGGTTTTTCTCAGGAAATCAATGAATGCAGACTATCTAACTAACAGGATTCAGATTTAGCGCAGTTCTAGAACTCAAATCACTAAAGTATAATTAACCAACTGTCGTTGCGAAAACTATCTAAATCTAAATCCTAGGAATTCCAAATTTCTTTGCGAATCCTAAAGTCTAAATCAGCTTTAATAACAAGTTTGATATGTTCACAAATCGATTAAACCAAATTTCTTTGCGAATAACCAATTTGCTCACTTAGGTTCTATCAGGTAATTAATCGCACTGTCGTGCCTAATCAATTATCCTAAGATCTAAGTTCTAGATTCGTCAACCTAGAATTAGCTATGAACACAACCTAAGCGAAGAACTATAATTCAGATGGTGAATCCTAAACAGATAATTAACCTAGCATTCAAAGAAATCCTTTATGAGAAAACCCTAAACCTAAGGTGGATCTACTCAGACATGGCAATTGAATCAAAAGACATGTTTGAATAAATCATCAATAGAATAGAAAGAAGGGTTTAGAGATCTGATCTCGGACGAAGGGAAATCAGACTTGTCTCAAAACCAAAGTAATAGAAAGCAATAAAAGGCATAGCCTAAACAATGGCTGTAAAACCCTATATATAATATAAATCACGACTTGGGGTCTTCTTGTAATTATCAGAGACTTCTGGGCACTTTTGCAATTCTTCAAACTTCTCAAAAAGTCGCGGCCCATGATAAGTCGGCGGGTATCGATCGATACCAGGGGGTATCGATCGATGCTGGTTGCTCAGATCGGACACTTAGTCATCAGACTTCACTTTCGCTCCAGAATGCTCCATAGAACTCCAATAATTCCAATAATGCTCCAATTCGTGCTAAGACCTGTAAAAGACTCTAAAAGACTCCAAAATACTATAAAGACTCTATAAAAGGACTTATATCATGGCTTAAATGGGGTAAAAACCATGATATATCAATTGACTACAGGAAGCTCAATGCGGCTACATGGAAGGATCACTTCCCATTGCCATTAATTGACCAGATGCTGGAGAGGTTAGCGAGTCACCCATACTACTGCTTTCTCGATGGGTACTCAGGCTTTTTCCAGATCCCTATACACCCAGAGGACCAGGGAAAGACGACCTTTACATGTCCCTATGGCACATTCGCCTACAGAAGAATGCCATTTGGGTTATGTAACGCTCCAGCGACCTTTCAGCGTTGCATGATGTCGATTTTCACATATATGACTGAGGAGTTTATGGAAGTCTTCATGGATGATTTTTCTGTGTATGAATCGTCATTCAAGAACTGTCTGGATAACTTGTGCAAGGTTCTTCAGCGAAGCGAGGAGAAGCACTTGGTTCTTAATTGGGAGAAATGCCACTTCATGGTACAAGATGGCATTGTTCTTGGGCACAAGGTTTATAAGGCAGGAATCGAAGTCGACAAGGCTAAATTTCAAGTCATGACAAGCTTGCAACCTCCACGTTCTGTTCCTGAGATTCAAAACTTCCTTGGTCATGCTGGGTTTTACAGGAGGTTCATCAAAGATTTCTCTAAGCTCGCACGTCCACTCACAGCCCTGTTAGGTAAGGAAGTCAAGTTTGATTTCACATCTGATTGCCTTGTAGCCTTCGAGGAAATCAAGAAGGCATTGGTGAGTGCTCCTGTCGTCCAACCACCTGATTGGAGCTTGCCTTTTGAGGTTATGTGTGATGCCAGCGATTTTGCTGTTGGAGCTGTGTTGGGTCAGAGGAAAGACAAGAAACTCCATGCTATCTGTTATGCCAGCAGAACGTTGGATGATGCTCAACGAAACTACAACACCACTGAGAAGGAGTTGCTGGCAGTGGTCTTCTCTTTTGAGAAATTTTGGTCCTACTTGATTGGGAGCAAGGTCATTGTCCACACAGACCATGCTGCTCTCAAATACTTGATGAAGAACAAGGATCTCAAGCCTCGTCTATGCCGATAGGTTCTTTTGCTCCAAGGTTTCGACATCGAGATCAAGGACAAGAAAGGAGTTGAGAATGGCGTTGATGACCACTTATCGCGACTAAAGGTCGATGAGATCGTCCCTATTGATGATTGTTTGCCAGAGGAAGGTGTTTACCTCATTGAAACGATCTTTCAAGACCTTTATCCCGAAAATCTGCAATTTTCACGAATTCAGACTTTCGGTATCAATCGATACTCACCTAGTATCGATCGATACCCGTCGCGCCCTGAACCTGTTTTGTCCGAAGAGCAGTTGAACTGCTATGATTTATGTCTAGTTGCTGACTCTAGTGCTGCACGTCCATGGTACGCAGACATCGCCAACTACCTTGCTATAGAGACTGAGCCAAAGTATCCAACAAAATATGCAAGGAAGAAGTTTATGCGCGATATAAGGAGATTCTTCTGGGATGAGCCTTAGCTATACAAGCATTGCTCAGATGGTGTCTACAGAAGATGCGTTGCAGAGTCTGAAATGCCTGCTATTCTTTTTCATTGCCATGGGTCTGAGTATGCTGGTCACTTTGCTCACTTCAAGACGGTATCCAAGGTTTTACAAGCAGGCTTCTGGTGGCCTACCATGTTTAAGGATGCTCACACATTCGTTTCACAGTGTGATGCTTGTCAGAGGAGGGGGAAGATCAGTAAGAGACATGAGATGCCACAAAATTTCATCCTTGAGGTTGAAGTTTTTGATTGCTGGGGCATCGACTTTATGGGTCCCTTTCCACCGTCACAGAAGAAAAGATACATCCTGGTTGCTGTGGACTATGTATCCAAATGGGTGGAAGCGATATCTAGTGAGCACAATGACTCTGCGGTGGTTCTTAAGCTGTTTAATACCATCATTTTTCCTCGCTTTGGAGTGCCTCGAATTGTGATAAGTTATGGTGGCTCTCACTTTATCAACAGGATTTTAGAGAGGTTTCTAAGGAAGTATGGTGTAAACCATCGAGTGGCTACTCCATATCACCCTCAAACCAGTGGGCAAGTCGAGGTCTCCAACAGGCAAATCAAGGAGATTCTGGAAAAGATAGTGGGTGCTTC
>PKML01043806.1:19058-49418 GCA_002933935.1 Eutrema yunnanense | reverse complement strand
AATCTGAATTAGTTCTTCACCTTAGGTTATTCTCAAAGCTAATTCTAGATTGATCACCTGGAACTTAGATCTTAGGATAATTGATTAGGCACGACAGTGCAATTAATTACATGATAGAACTTAGGGTGAGCAAATCGATTATTCGCAAAGAAATTTGGTTTAATTGATTTGTGAACATATCAAACTTGAAATTAAGGCTGATTTATTCTTAGGGATTTGCAAAGAAATTTGGGATTCTGAAGTTTAGATTTAGATAGTTTTCGCAACGACAGTTGGTTAACTATACTCTAGTGATTTGAGTTCTAGAACCGTGCGTAACTTGAACCCTGATTAGTTAGTTTATTGTGCATTCATTGATTTCCTGAGAAATATCCCTGAACCTATCTTTTTCCCATTGAATACAACTCGTTTACTACTTTCTGTTTTCTGCTAAACCTGAATTGCTTAGCTTAGCTTGATACTATAGAATTTATTGGGTGATTTCTGTGAGTCCTTGTGTTCGACCCCTAACTAGACTACAACTACTGCTTTAGTACTGTTAGGGTATTAAATTGAGCATATCACATCCCAGAGAACCTATTCCTGGTAGCAGACACGGACTGTCGCCATGAACTGACGAACCAAGTCCGGGTAAAGATCGTACTGCTGAGTGGCCATCCGGCCCAGACCAATCTTCCCAAGCAAACGGGCCAGCTCTGTGTCAAGGCCGAAACAACGCATGGAGACTCCATCAACAAACCGAGTAGGTTCTATAACCACTCTCAACCACGCGTTATAGTGCAGCGTGTCATAATCATCCCACTCCTCCAAAATGGGTTTGTAAGTGCAATCATCACTCACGGAAACCGCTCTCTCCGTCCCGTTCCAATCTCGATGACAAGGGATCCTGGCCTTCTCGTTCAGCTTAGGCCAAGGACCTCTGCGTGGGGCCACAGGAACATCCGTAGCAGAAGGGTTAGAGCTCGATGCATCTGTGGTCCTTGCTCGTTTTGACTTAGATGCCATCTGCAAACAAAGACAAAAAGGTACTTCATAAATCCAACATCTCTCAGCAATCACAGCAAAATCTGATCGATAGACACGAGTGGTGTCGATCGATACCAAAGGGTATCGATCGATACCTTAGCAAAATTCAGTTTCATCGCATCTCAGAATCCAAATCATCTAAAAGTAGAAATTAAGGGCATTTGAATAAAAGGCAAGGTGCGAAACTAGTCTAGAGCATCTCAGCAAATGACATTTTTCAAGAAAAACAGGTGCTAAAGAGTGGAATTGCACAAACCTTAAACCCAAAATTCGGACATAAAATGTAGAATTTAGAGATCATACCTTTGCTGGATTGAGAAATAAGTGCTAGAAATGGATAGAGGATGAAAATCCAATGAATCTAGGCGCTTGAATCACCAAAATCGGTGAAGAAATGAGAAATATGCGATTTGAGAGAGAGATGGAGGCGGTATCGATCGATGGAGAAGAAGGAGGAAAAAGAGAAACCTGAGGGTTTTGAAAGATGACTTACCTTCCCGCACGGTATCGATCGATACTCATTGACAATTCCTCCTTTTTCCGCGTGGTATCGATAGATACTGAGAGGTGTCGATCGATACTCCCCGCTTAATCTGCTTCACGTTAAGACACAAGACACAAAACTAAAAATAAAAATAAAAATAAAAGAGTTATGTACAGACTCACCAGCGGGTTGCCTCCCACTCAGCGCTTGTTTTACGTCACGAGCTTGACTACGCGGCCGTTCATTCAGGAGAAGGATGAGAACTTGCGCCGAAACAAGTTCCACAATTTGACATCGACAGCTGCAGAGTTTTGTTCATCATGCTCTCCACAAACTTCTGTCCTCTCTCTTTCAGCTCCGAAGTGAGAATAACTCTAGCCTTAGAGAATGGTTTCAAAATTTCCTTGCACTTCACCTTATATTCAATTGAATCTCCATCGCACTTCTGAAGAGTTAAAGTCACATGGGGAACGCTTTGTACTCCTTTGCTCTTCACCTTCTTCTTTGCCTTAGCTGTTTCGACGTCTTTCTTGGTGACGACAGAAGGACTATCTAGAATGTATGTGACAGTTGGCTCGTTAGGAGGCTCTTCCAAAAGATCAATTACCAATGTCTCATCTGGAATAACGGTGATGCAAGATATATGTGTGGGAGTTCCTCTAGGGATGGCTTTGTTGTACACCTCCTTGTCAATGTATGAGAACGAGATGTGCTTGCTGGGTGTGTCCATAATGGCACCAACCGTAGCCATGAACGGTCTTCCAAGAATCAACTGCGTACGAGATTGTGTGCTCATCTCCACAACCTGAAAATCAGTAGGAACCAGGCAATCTCCTACGTTGACCAAAAAATCAGGGATTGTACCATAGGGAAGTGAGGTGGAACAGTCTGCGTATATGATAGATGCCTTTGGAGGTCGAATATCAGCTCCCAATCTTTCTGCAATTGCCCTTGACATGACATTGACGCTAGCCCCTGAGTCAACGAGAGACTCTTTGAATTCAACACTAGATATATGGCATGGAACTGAGAATATCCCTGGGTCTTCCCTCTTAGTCAACCGCTTCAGTGGAGGCGGTGGAAATCTGACCTTGGCGAAAAGTGCCTTAATCTCTTCCTCAGCTTCTCTGCAGTCTCGGAAGTGACTCAGCAGAGGGCGGCACTCTAGGGCTCCTTCAAAAGTATGTGTGAGTGGAATTCTTCGTACCATCTTCTCAAAGCAACGCATCTGCTTTGGAGAAATAGGATCTCTGAGGTGTTGAGGGATAGGATTCAACTTCTTGGGCTTGCGAAGTATGTCAACACTCGTACGCGGTTCCTTCGCAGTGTCTGGGTTAGCATCGATCGATACAGTGAGGGTGTCGATCGATGCTTGCTCGTTCGAGACGTCCTTGACAGATTCTTGAACTGGTGTCGATGGATACAAGAGGGTATCGGTCGACACATAGGTGATTTCCGAAATCTCTTCGTTCTATGAATGAACCAGCAGTTCCTTGACAGTTGATGCAGTCTGAGCTACCTGAGTTTCCAGCATCTTCTGCTGAATATTAATAGTGTCGATCCTTCCACTCAAATCAGTATACATGGCATCAATCTTCCCATTGAATTCCACCGTTAGCTTCTGATGTCCTTGAATAAGCTGTTCAAACATAGATTCAATCTTGCTCTCAGAAATTCTGGGTGGTGTGAGTGGTCGTTGATACCTTTGATCATGAGATCCAACTCCATCAATGTAATTAACATATTCTACTTCATCCTTTTCAGCAAGATGAGCAGCCTTCTGCTGTTTGCCCATCAACAAATTGTGCATTGAATCTAACTTAGCATTCACCTCAGCAATCTGTCTGCACTCCAAGTTACCAGCTTGCTTCCTGCGCTCCATGTCTGCATTCTTGGCACTATTGATAGAAACCAAGTTCTCAGTCAGGTTACCTCGTGTAGAAATTTCCATTGCTCGAACCATCTAAGGACATCTGATACCTCCAATCAATCCCTCTGTAGAAAGTACCCAGCAGCTGAACCTGAGTGAACCCATGGTGTGGACAATCTCTCTGATATGACCTGAAACGAATCCAAGCAACCTTGAGTGCCTCAGTCGGACCCTGAGAAAACTGAGAAATCTTGTTCCTGAGATCCTCGGATCGTGCATCATCATAGAAGTTGTTCAGGAAAGCATTCTTAGTTTCCTCCCAAGTAGTCAGCGATCCAGGAAGTAACTGCTACAGCCAGTAAGTTGCTTCCCCACCAAGAGAGTATGGGAAAAGCTTGTAGAAAAGGTAGTCGTAGCTCACTCCATTGCTCTTGATGCTAGTGACCAAGTCCTCGAACCTCTCAATGTGATCCATGGGATGTTCGCTAGAAAACCATGAAAAGGGTACTGTCCCACAAGAGTGTAGTATGCAGGTTTCAGCTCAAAGTCATTCCTCTGATAAGGTGGAGGACGAATCGCAGAGCGATTGGCGTAAAACTGGTCAGGTCTGTTGCACTCACCAATCGTCCTACCACGATTAACCACAGCATTCTCAGCATTTACTGCGTTCGAGTTCTCAGCGGCATTCCCAGCGACAACATGAGCAGGTGGAATGATGTTCCCCTCTCCATCCAGACGTTGTCCTCTCTCATTGCACAAACGACCCTCTTGGTTTCTCAAAGCTCCAGCAGCATCCTGAATCAGAATCATTGTGTTGTTCATCTCTGCTGGCTTCTTTGACTTCCTGTTTGCACGTTCTAAATTCACACCTGAAACACACTAAGCAAGGCACGTAAGTAACAAAAAAACACGTTGAGTATCGACCGATACCAAGTGGTGTCGATCGATATCAACAAAAATAGAACGACGAGTATCGACCGATACTAGACAGTATCGATCGATACCGACGAGTTTAGTCGTAATTCTCAGACTAAAATCTAATGGCGAATTGAGTCCCCGGTAACGGCGCCAAATTTGATATGCTCAAATTAATACCCTATTTAGATACTAAAGCAGTTGTCGTAGTATAGCTAGGGGTCGAAAACAAGGACTCATAGAAACACACAATAGATTATATAGAAGAGAACTAAGCTAAACCAATAGATGTAATTGAAAGCAAAACGTAAATTAAAAAAGTTGTAATTCGATGGAGGAAAATATAGGCCCAGGGTATTTCTCAGGAAATCAATGAATGCAGACAAACTAACTAACATGATTCAGATTTAGCGCGGTTCTTGAACTCAAATCACTAAAGTATAGCTAACCAACTCTCGTTGCGAAAGCTATCTAAATCTAAACTTCAGAATCTCAAATCTCTTTGCAAATTCCTAAGAATAAATCAGCTTTAATATCGAGTTTGATATGTTCACAAATCAATTAAACCAAATCTCTTTGCGAATAATCAATTTGCTCACCATATGTTCTATCAGGTAATTAATCGCACTGTTGTGTCTAATCAATTATCCTAAGATCTATGTTCCAGATTCGTCAACCTAGAATTAGCTTTGAACACAACTTAAGGCGAAGAACTAATTCAGATAGTGAATCCTAATAAACTAATCAACCTAGCATTCAGAGAAAACCCTTATGAGAACCCTGAACCTAAAGTGGATCTACTCAGACATGGAGATTGAAAACAACATGATTGAATAGATCATCAAAGAAATCAATAGAAACAGGAGTTCATAGTTGCCTCTCCAAAAACCAAAGTAAAATCTAGAGTAGAATAAAGCTTAGCCATCCAAGTGGCTGAAAAACCTAATTATAAAGCTAAAACACGTTTTGGGGCTTTCTTGTAAATATTAAAGTCTTCTGGGGCAATTCTGCAATTCTTCAAAACTTGTGAAAGTCGCGACTCATATCTGCTTCGATGGGTGTCGATCGATACCAGGGGGTATCGATCCATGCTCTTGACTTCAAATCGGGTATTTAGTCGCTTCAGTTCCATTTCGCTCCAGAATGCTCCTAAAAGCTCCAATATCTCCAATTATGCTCCAAACATGTAAAAGACTCTAAAAGACTCTATAATAGAATAAAGACTCGATAAAACGGACTTATATCATGGCTTAAACAGGGTAAAAACCATGATATATCAACATCTTTATCTCGATAGTCCAATCTTCTGGCTCTTGTTTATCTTATGCGTCAATGTCCATAGGAGCGTGGAGACCTTCTGATGATTCGTCTTCGTCGGACTATGCCCGGTTTCGATATCTTTGCTAAGCTCGGGGACCGGCCGAACTTCGGTATTGTGTTGGTTAGGAGCATTGACGTGGTGGATCTCGTAATCACGCAGGCGTGTGGTGACGTTGCAGGTCGCGGTTGGTTCAATATTTGATCGAGGGATGCTTTCAACCGGGATGGCTCGTCGGAGATGAGGATCTGAGCTTAATGCCAAAGCGGCGAGTGCATCAGCTGGGGCATTCTCTCTACGAGGTATCTTCATGAGGTCGAAAGTTTGGAACTCGGCTGCGAGCTCCTTTACCAATTTCGAATATGCATCCATGCGATCGTTCTTTGCGTTGTATTCACTGCTGAATTGGCTGGTGACGAGTTGCGAGTCGCAGAACGCTTGTATGTGTTTTGCTCTGATTACCTTAGCCAATCGTAGTCCAGCTATAAGCGCTTCATATTATGCTTCGTTGTTTGAGGTTTGAAACTCGAGTTGGAAAGATTGTTCTAAGATTTCTCTTTTCGGGGATTGAAGGCGTATACCGACCCCGAAACCCCGGTGTGATGATGAGCCATCAACATGAAGGAGCCATTTTTACGTTCCTGGGAGCTCGGTGACAGTCATCTCTAGTGGTAGCTCGATGAGGAAATCGGCTAGAACTTGGGATTTTTTGGCGGTCATGCTTCTAAATTCAATATTGTACTCGCTTAGCTCGATTGCCCATTTGGCGAGTCTGCCAGATTGGATCGGACTGTGTAAGATCGTCCGCAAAGGCTGATTTGTAGAGCTGCGGTTGAATGGGATTGGAAGTAAGGACGGAGTTTCCAATCTGCGATGATTACGTCAAGCGCGAGTTTCTCGAGTGTTGGATATCTCGTTTCGGCATCGTTTAGAGATTTGCTGATGTAGAAGATGGGTTTTTGTTCTCCTCGATCTTCCCGGACTAAGACTCCGCTTATAGCTAAGGCCGAGACTGCAATATTTAAGTAGAGAGTTTCCCCATCTCCAGGCTTAGCTAGGAGAGGCGGAGTTGATAAGTATTCTTTGAGTTGTTTGAAGGTTGCTTCGCACTTGTCATTCCATTCCAGCTCTTTGTTACCGCGGAGTAGTTGATAGAAAGGTAGGCATTTATCCGTAGATCGGGAGATAAATCTGTTGAGCGCAGCAATCCGACCTGTTAGCTTTTGAACTTCTCGTTTCGTATTCGGTGAAGTTAGGTCAAAGATTGCCGAGATCTGCTTGGGATTAGCTTCGATTCCCCTCCAAGTAACGATATAGCCAGGGAACTCGCCAGATGTGACCCCGAATGTGCACTTGGTAGGGTTGAGTTTCATGCCGTATTGGTTTAGAATGTCAAAGCATGTGTTGAGATGTCCAACATGGTCCTTGGCGATGAGATATTTCATGATCATATTGTCGATATAAACTTCCATTGTCCGCCCGAGCTGGCTGGCGAACATGCAATTGACGAGTCTTTGATAGGTTGCGCCGGCGATTTTCAGGCTGAAAGGAATAAAGTTATAGCAATGGATGCCTCGATCCATGAGGAATGACGTTTTCTCGCGATCGTCAGGATGCATGAGGATCTGGTTGTAACCAGAAAAACCGTCCATGAATGAGAGGAACTCGTTACCCGCGGTAGCCTCGACCAATCTATAAATGTGCGTGAGTGAGAAGCTGTCTTTCTGGCATGCTTTGTTGAGGTCAGTAAAATCGACGCATATTCTCCATTTACCGTTTTTCTTTTTAACGACAACGGGGTTGGCCAGCCAATTGGGATATCTGACTTCGATGATCAATCCTGCTCCGAGTAATCTTTCTACCTCGTCATTCACAGCTTGAGCTTTCTCGGGGCCAAGCTTCCGTCTTTTCTGCTTGATTGGTTTGAAGGTTGGGTCAATGGAGAGTTCGTGACAACCGATATGTGGGTCGATGTCGGGCATATCGTTGATTGACCATGCAAAGGTGGACACATTATGTAAATTTTATAAAATGTTTGCTGTAAATTTTATCAAATTTTTTTTTTATTTAATATTATTTTTTATGAATTTAACTTTTTTTTTGTTATAGCAATCGTTTCATTGGGATTTTACGATTAACGGCGAGGTCCGCAAAAAATTTGAGAAGAAGTTGCAGACTCGCATGTGCAGCCAGGTTGGACGGTGGAAAGAAAAGTGGAAGATTAAAGGCAATGAGTCGAAGCCTATGTGGATTGATCCGATTGTTTGGGATGGTCTTGTTCGATATTGGTTGGATCTGGTGAGCGAGAAGAAGAGTGCCAATAGTCGCAAGGCCCGATACTCTGATCCTGATGGTTACGGGCCTTCTAAGTATCGTTCCGGACAAACCTCGTTTAAAGCAGGGGGCGAAAGATAGTAAATTTTGTTTTCTTCTATTAAATCTTTCATTCGTAATTTAATTTGATTCTATGAATTTATGAATTTTTTTTTAGGCGGCAAAGACCGGATAATTAGTTCCGGATTTGTTAGGGGTTCTCGAGGAGACAAAATGGAAACCGGATTACTCTTTTATCGATGGACGCTCAGAGAAGATCTACAACGATGTCACCTCGCGCTCGAACTGTTATCTCAGCAAGTCGATACTGATGATCCGGAGAGCACTGCATCTGGCGGACTTACTCCTTTCGTGAAGAACAAGATTTTTGCCAAAGTACGTATTTAAAAATTAAATTGTTGTATTCTATTTAAATATTTTAAAAAATATTTATAATATTGGTTTTTTTCTTTTTTAGGTTGCTCCCCGCAAAAAGGAAGAATTTACGGAGTCGGTTTGCTTCAATCGCAAATTGAAGCTGCTTCTACTTCGGCTTCATCTCGATCCCAGGACAATCTACACCAGATCATAACGAGTCAGGCCGAGTTGATAACGAGTCAAGCCGAGATGATAACGAATCAGGCCGAGAAAATTAATTCCTATGATGTCTTCATGGACTACTTTGCTGAGAAGGATCCGGCTTTTGCGAGTTTTCGCCAAAGCCGTAACCCTTTGGGATCTAGAACCATAACTGGAACTGGAACTGGAACCGGAACCGGAACCGGAACCGGAACCGAACCTGGAACCGGAACCGGAACGGTCCGTTGTAAACATTTTAATTTCTTTTTTTTTTTTTTATGTTTTATTGTAAAATAATTATGTATTTTATTTTATTTTGAATAAAAAAATTTAAATAAAATAATTATGTTTTATAATTTAAAAGTAAATAAAATTGTTAATTAAACAATTAATTAAATATTTAATGAAAATTAAACGTCCCTCGAAAATCCTTCGCAAATTTGCGATGGATTTGCGACGACCATAAACAAATCCCTCGCAAATCCAACATAAATTTGCGAGGGATTTGGGATGAGAATAAAAACGTCCCTCGCAAATCCATCGCAAATATTGCGACGACTTTCGCGATGGTCTTAATCGCTCGCAAATGTGTGACGATAAGTTCCCTCGCAAATCCCTCGTAAATTTGCGACGGACAATATTCCCTCGAAAGTGATTTACGACGACTGATTTGCGACGACTTATTTGCGACTGACAATATTGTCCGTCTCAAATTTGCGAGAGAATATTGTCCGTCGCAAATTTACGACGGATTTGCGACGAAAAACGGGTCCTTGCAATTCTGTCGCTATACGGAATTGCTACGGATTTGGCCATCGCAAATCGGTTTTTTTATTGTAGTGTGTGATTCGTACTACATGAATCAGAAACTGGCACCGACCAAAGATAGTTTCTACACACCCGATTTCATCGACATATTAAAATCGATTGTTAGATCATCATGCCCTGATTTTGATGAAGAATGAAGAGCGCTTTGAACACGACTTGCTACAAGGACCCTCCAAGAATTCATCAAAACTAAAAGAGCTTAGGGCCACGCTAAACATACATTCGGAGGGAAACTATGAGGGGCAAGATTTTTCCAAAGCTAATGTGGACAATTATATTCAAGAACTAAACGAGTCTATGCATGAAGATGAAGGGGACTACGAAGCTACCGTAGTTGATGGAGTACCCGCAGCCAAATTGATTAGAAAGAAGCGACCAAACAAAAGTGCATTGGATTCTCAAGTTCATGCCATCAAAGAAGAAAGAGGCAGACCTCGTGAAGGATGAGACACTAACGGATGCATCCGAGCAACCATTGAAGACGTTTTCTAAGATGAAGGATCCTAGAAAACTTGTTTTTCCATGCTCGGTCAAGATAATGAAATTTCATGATTCCCATTTTATGAACATATGCAGCGGAGATGAACCACTCTTAGACCGTGGAGGAGCTACAAAGAACGTTGAAAATTTTCTAGAAGAAGGTGCACTCGTCACACTAGACGAATACATCAAACCGACAATTTTGATGTGCGAAAATATCCCTTTTGATGCACACTATGCCCTTGCTCATATGAGATGTGATGGAGACTTAAATGAATCCAAGAAGAAGCCAAATATTCCCCTAGGACGAGAAAACATCATTGAAGACGAAAGAGACGCCGATACTAGCAAGACTGCCCAAGACACCTCCACCGCGGTCGCGCCTCCTCGACCTGCAGACAGCCCTCCTTCCACCGCTGGTGCGCATCACCGACCCACGGCCAAGCCTCCTTTTGCAGTGGCCAAGCCTCCTCCACACGCGGCCATCACCTGTGATGGATATAGGAACTTTTGCAAGTCCCGAATCAATACCTCGTTGTAGTATTTGAGGATCGAACCGAAGAGGCTAAGGTTGACACACTAGGAATGCACGAAACTTCCTAAGCTAGAGCGATGTTTTTGTTGTTTTTATGTTTTATAAACTAAAGGGAAACTAATGCAAGAAGGGAAAACAAAGATATAAGAGTTGGATCACGGACTAAGCTATCAAGGAGATGGGATACGATCAAACAACGAATCATTCGGAAGCATTAAACTCTATCCTAGAACATGGGATTCATAATTATGACTAATCCACCGTCGTGGCACTAATCACTTTGTTAATCACCAAATCAAGAGTAAACTCTCGTTTGTGATAAGATGATTAACAAGCATTAATCTCCAATCCCAATTAGTTCGCTAATCACCCTAGACATCAACCATCGTTGGCTAGGCACGAAAAGCTCACAAAAAGTCTTGTTCAAGCATTTCATCGAACACCTATCGGGCGTGAAATGCTTAAGCTCTAGACTCGAATGGATAAACCTAATCTAGCACTAACACCGTTTACTCGAATCTCCCCCTAATGCATGGGATGAGACCATAAATCCTAAGGTGTAGCTCTAGATTGGTTTGTCACGCCAACTAGAGCTACCTAATCTAGGTGTAGTCCTAAACTATGGTTTATCAATCCAAAACTAGCATTGAGAACCAACCTAAGTGAAGGACCTAACAAGGATCAACCTAAATCATCATCTAATAATCATCAAGACAACTAACTAATGATGCTAACACACTCAATCAATGTTAATCCTTAGGTTATGATCACTAATCTTGACTAATTCTCTTTCAAGCAACTAATCACTTTGCTAACCACTCAATCCATTAGCAAACTCTCATTTGTGGATCAATGATTAGCAAGCATTGAGAATATGAACAAGATCAACCAAAATACACCCTAGACAACTAATCTCTTAGGCTAGGAACATAAATCTCTTGAATAATTTGGTCTTGGCATTTCATCAAACACTTGGTGTTCATGAAATGCCTTATGATCTAGACCTACTCTTTCAAGCTAGATCTAGCATTGGGAACACTAGACAAGAAAGGAATGCAAGGATTAAGAACATGAGCATCAATAATCAATCATCAAGCCATCAAAATCAACCTAAATCTAAGATCCAACAAAAAAGGCCTAAGGCCTAAATAAGAAGAACAAATAAAGGTAAAGAAGATGCATTAATTATAAAGATAGAGGTGAAGAATCCTTCTCATAGAGTGGCATTTGTATGAAGAACAAGGGAAATCCCTCTCAAAATCATAAAAGAGTTTGGGGATAAACCCCACTCTAGGGAAAAGAAAGCTTAGCCCTTCCAAATTAGGTTTTGGGCTTATAAATGAAAATGGGCGAACCGGGTCGACCCGGGACAAACCGGGTACCGACCCGGTAAAAATGGGTAAAAAGTCCGTGGTATCGATCGATACCCTCGGTATCGATCGATACCTTTGGTGTCGTGCCTGTTCTTCAAGGGATACCGAGGTCACTCCTCGGTATTACTGCTCCGTGTTAAGGGGCCAATTCCCCCGGGACCAATACCGACCCGTGGTGTCGAGCAGTGGCATCGATGTCTGGCATATGGAGCTTGGGTATCGATCGATACCGCGGGGTATCGATCGATACTGGGTGTTTGGATACCGAGGACACACCTCGGTATCTTTGCTCCGTGCTAAGGCCTTGTTTCCCCGGGTTCTCCCTGTGCTGGTATCGAGCTGTAACACCGAGCAAAGGCGTCGGTGTAATCCCCTGAAGCTTGGGTATCGATCGATACCGAGGGGTATCGATCGATACTGGGTGTTTGGCCTGCTTCTCGATAAACACCTAAAAACACTCCAAATGCATGCAATAACTTACTAGGACCTAATGCAAATGTCCTAAACTCTAAATGAGACCTATATGCAAGATAAAACCATGATTATGCATGCGAATGATCTAAAACCTATATGAAATGCGTTCTAAATACATGTAGAATATGCACATATCAACCTGTTCATCTCAACTTCAACGTTTTGCGTCCCGATCCTATTTCTTCGAGCAAGCCTTCTTCTTCATCAGCACTCAAGCTCCAACCAAGACGCAAACTGATCTAGAGCCTACCATCTATGCATCGTGCAACATGGCTCTACCATCCAAGAATATCAAAGAAGAGGAAGCATACTCCAAGGAATCTCCAAGTATGATTTTCCATTGTGATCCCGGAGGAGATCACCATCTCGGACTTGATGACAGAAATCCCGAGTGGAAATGGCGTGATATGTTTTATACAAAGGATTACAAGGTTAAATCAACGGAAACTTGTCTTCAGACTAGACCATTCTTCGACTAAGCTCACCTAGCTACCAACGTCGAGCTAAACGACTTTAAACAAAAGCGCTCAATGGGAGGCAACCCATTTCGGTACGTTTTTATTTTTAGCTTTTCTTTCTTTTTCTATTGACATTATCTTTTTCATAGTTTCAGTTTTCAGAAAAAAAAAATCAAAAATCAAAAAAAAAAATGAAAAGACAGAAAGATGAAGACACGATTCGGAACTGCTCGGTCCAACACGAACCGCGAGGAAAGATTTGACCGCAAAAGAAGCCGTCGATGCAGGTGCAAAGACCCGAGCCGCGGCCAGCTCTCAATTCACCGTGGTCGCGATCAACCGACCCGAAGCGAAGCTTCATGTGACTGCGGGTGCAGCCCTTCGACCCGCGGCCAGCCTTCTGTCGATCCCGATTGGTTTGTTTCGATCCCCGATCGATCCCCATTCGTTCCCGACCATCCCCACACCCATTCCCCATCACCACATAAGCATTTTCCATCCCCCATCCACCACCATTCCATTCCCACATACATTCCCCAACACTTCCAGGTAAGTTTTCTTTTTCCCTTAAACTTTTTCAATTATTATATACATCTATTATTCGTCCTTACTTGATTTATTTCACACTAAGGACATTGCGATTTAAGTATGGGGGAGGATTCCATGCCTTACTAACCACCATTTTCTTTCATGAGTTTTTACATTTTTGCATTTTTCACGCTTTCTTTAAAAAAATTAAAGTTTTTTCAATAAAGTATGAATACGTTTTGAGGGAATGATGAAAGAAATCTATGACGATAACCGACCAATGTGCTTCTACGCTATTTCCTAGTAACATGCTCTTTTGTAATTTGGTTCTAGACTAGGTGGTAGCTAGAGTTTCTGTTAATCCGAAATCCCCAGAGAAATTTATATGGTAGAGATTCTTTAGGATGGAATATACTAGCTCTATTATACTTGGACTTTAATTTTGACTTAATTTTCTCATCATAGGTTTAGGCAAAGATAACAAATCATACATTCATGACCTTCTTTAACTTTTTACCACTCTTTGTCGTATATGAATGGCCAACTCATCTTTAGTTGGTACCCCACCCGAAACTTAACCATTGTTCAAACCTCATGCAACTCCCTTTGTGTCTTATGTGCAGATATGAGCAAAAATGCCGGAGAGGGAGGAACGACACAATTTTCAGTCACTAAAGACGAAGACAATACGCGATTGGTAGAGGTGAATTCAACAAAGATAAGAGCTTGGTTTTTCCTTGGAAAACTCAAAATATGGTAAATTTTTGTGCCCCTAAGACTCTATCTCAATATAAGACTCTATCAAAAATAATCGAAACGGAAAGGAAACAAAAGCCTAAAAAGAGTCTAGGTTGGTTGAAATACTTATGAGGCATCCATGGTTCGCTTATGAGAAGTATGTCATTCCGAACCCACAGAAAAATCTAAGTTTGGGGGAATGACATAAAACTTATGTTTTTGGAGAAAGGAGGAAGTGCAACATTTTTACGCAAAAAGAAGTGACTGGAAGTTGTGGTGATCAATAGGTCATTCCTCTCTTGCTGTTTTCCATAATATCTTGCACCATCCGGTGAAATTACGGTAACCCAAAGCACTTTTAACCTCACCTCTAAATGCCTTTAATACCTAGCATTGATTGTCTTGGTTTACTCATTTTGATGAGAAGTTCATGTTTGCACTTAATGAATTTAGAGAGCTAGTTGACCTGATCTTTTGGATTTTGAAAGTTTATATTTCGTATGACGGATACCGTGGACTAGTGTTACAGAAACTTCTGGTGAGAATTTTCTAGGCTAGGTTGCGTTTGATGTAGGTCGACGGTTATGGTTTAGAAGGACGGTCTCCGAGATTTCTAGTTCCCTATGATTTTTGTTTGATCATTTCCAAACTTAAGTTTTGTCTTGTTTGAGGACAAACAAGGTTTAAGTATGTGGTGTGATAACACAGTATTTTTATCCGTTTTACCGTTTATTTTAGAACACTTTAATAAGTGTTTCATTTGCTTTTACATGTTTTTATCGTAATTTTCGCATATTTGTAGCTTCAAGACTCTTTTCAGGTTCTTTACGCAAAACGACTCAAATTGGATAAAACCCAGATTTTGGAAAATTTCGTACAATCAGCAGTTTCATATCCAATGGATATCTTCTCACCGTCCGATCACGCCCAACTTTGGATACAAGATAGAAGGGATAACCACATTTCATACCTAGTTGGGTTCAAGATAATCTAACGGTTAGATCTCAAGATACATCTAATTTACTGAAGGCATGTTCTATAGTCTCGCGAAAGAAGCAAAAGAATAATTGAAGTTTCAACCTCATAGGCCAACCACCGTGGGTCCAAGGCTTCTGGCCGCGGTGAACACACTCCTGGCCGTGCCCAGAGGCTCTCCAGCCGTGGCGAAACACCTTTTCGCCACTGGTCCAAGCCACGCACACGCGGTGAAGCAAAAACGGCCCAAGATCAGCTAGTTCGAAACCCATCTTCAAGCCCACTTCGTTTTCTTTTCAAATAAACCCTAAGGACGACCAAAACAAGAGTTTAAGACCTATAAATACTTGTTTTACAGACACAATTTTGTAACCTACATTGTGCCTCTTTCTAGTTTACTTTTTGCAAGTCTTTTCTTAAATTTTTGTTCTTACTTTTGAGATTGGTGAAGAAGTTCTCTCCGGACTTAGTTCTTTAACTCGAGAGGCTCCTTCACCAATCCCCTTCTCTTAATTCAATTAGGCTTTTGCTTTCTTTAATCGTGTCCGAGTAGCTCTCTTGTTGGGCAAAGGGAACTCAAGGGGCTCCCATGGATCGATTCATCATTAGGTTTTAGATTAGGGTATTGATAAGGATTTTTCGTTCTATCCTTATTCTTAATACATGTTTGCTTGATTAGCTACTTTGCAACTGATCTTAGATATTTTTAGAGCTACGAAAGTACTGGATCCATATGTTTGACCTAGGGTAGACGAGAAAAACCGTCAAAAGATTTTGAAAGTATACTTGTGGAGGGATTGTGAGCGTTAACGACTTTTGAGTATAATCACTAACTTTTTTCGTGGGCGGAGACGAAATCTACCGGTCGAGTACTAAAGTTGTAGGTGTGTAGTGTGTACGAATGTAGACTACACATAGTGTCCGTGCTCCAAGTTCAAAAATCCAAAGACGACAAAAAGTCGCTTTAAAACCCTAGCAAAATTCTTATGATTTTCGGTCATTATCCCTAGAGAGTTCCCGATTGCCCAATGCTTAGTTTAATTGGTTACGTTTTCGCTTTGCTCATTCGTTTAATTTATTTACTTGCTTTCCTTCTTATTTTCTCGTTTAGTTTACAATCTTATTTTGTGTACTCGCTTATTACTTTACAACCTCGTTTTTACCTACTCGCTTTGCTTACTTGCTTTCTTTACTTTCTCGCTTAGTTTAGTTCAATGTTCAAGCACTCGTTTTGTGACAAAAACCATAAACCTTATTATCGTTTTAGAGTTTCTTACTAACTCTCTTTCTAAGGTCTCGCAGAATAGCATTCCCTCCATATGGATCGATACCTAAAGTACTACAACGCAAGTTTGTGCACTTGCAGAACTTTTACGTTTACAAATTTAAATCTTGAAGTTTCGGAGACGAATCCGAGCGCATCACCATCCTAGGATCACCGGTGTATAATCAACTTTTGTCGTCTTGACAATGTTGAAATCGACTGGAGCTATGTATTCTCCGATCCTTACGGGCATGTCATAGGCGATTCCTTTTGGTGTAGCACAAGATTCATCAGCCATGCTGATTTTTGTTCGGGTACGGTGCGCGTGCTTAATACCGAGGCATTTGGCGGTTGATGTTAACATGATGCTAAGACATGCTCTAGAGTCGCAAAGAATGTCTTTAATCTCGACTCCTCGGATGTTGCAAGTTATTAGAAACTGCCCTTTTTCTTGAATCTTATGGAGACTTCGAAAGGGTTTTCCGTTCATACCATTCGCGAAGAGATCCCCTATCTATGAGACGGATTCTTTGTTTTCACAAAAGAAGTGATCAATCATGTGGTCCATGCACGCTCTAGCAAACCCGGTTCCTCGAGGTAGATCACGAACCACACTATTGAATTCCTCTAACTTCTCCCGACTAATCTTGTTCGGGTATCCTTGGTGTGGATGAATGACTTGCTCTCATGAAGTAGGTATGAATGTCTTCTCTACTTTCCTTGTTGTAGCGGAAGAAAGCTTGTAGACAGCCTCTTTCCCACACGTCCGGAAAAAGCATGAACATCGGGATCGATTTCACGAAGTTATAAAATTCGATCAATATTTCTCCGGAGATGCTTTGTGTCTTTGGCTCCTCGAGTATTGGACTTTCTGGAGGTGTTGGTTCAAAGGCCGAGTAGGACTCACAGTAAGATTTTGTGGTGTCAAAGCAATGGTGAGAGTCAATATAAGGCATATAAATCTTCATTGGCGGGATCCTTTGAAGTGTTGTTGAAGAAATCGATGGAGAAGGCGGCTTGCTCGAAGAAAGGTGATCGAGATTCGAAAGGTCCAAGTTAGGGCGAGCAGGAGCTGGCCGCGGTAGAATACAGGTTGGTCGCGGGTCAGGAGGACGCACCCGCTGCGAAAGGGCAGCTGGTCACGGCCGGAGGGCTCGCGACCGCGGTGGACGGGTCTCGTGGGGACTCGTCCGGTTCGTCGTCTTCTTCGTCTCCAATGATGTTTTCTAGTTCCAAGGGGTCATTTGGCTTCTCTTCTAGGTCAGGGGCAGGAACATCAAGTGTTGTATCATGCTCCTCATGATATTTAGAAAGTCTCTTCAAAAAAGTCTCGCTCGTTCTTTGAACGTCGGATAGGTGTCTAACCGTAGTGTCGGTTTCTGTAGCTTTGCATTCGAGTATGCTGAGGCAAGATTCGATTTCTTGGAGTTCGTCGTCAGTTATTTCTCTGTACCAAGAGGCAAATTCACTTTTCTCCTTGATATCTTGCTTCGAATCGCGAATCTCCATCGAATTATGAATGATGTCGTATTTTTTCTTTTCCTCTTCCATGATTTTTGTCCTTTCTTTGATAGTAGCATCATCCTTTAGATTTTGTTCTTCGAGGATCATGACGTAAGCAGCAAGATTATCAAATTTCTCGTTGAACTCGGCAAAGATCGTGTCTATCTTCTTGTTCATAGCCGTCTCGGTCACGACTTGACAGTCAACGTATTCATTTACCATCACGTTGAGTCGCTCCAAACGCATGCTAATCTTTTAGTTGAAAATGTGCTGGTCCGAGAATTGATTGGGTTGATGGTGAGGGTTTTGTTGAGTGTTGATGAACGAAGACGCAAAAGGCTCGTCTCGGGAATAAGGATGCTCGTAGCGTCCTCGAGAGTAGTTGGTCGGTACCGGTTTTCGATCCATGTAGAACGAGTCACAGTTGGTGTGTGAATCATGAGAGTAATGAGCGTAAGATAGGTCGTAGAAACCCTGCTCGTAGTAGTCATCTCGCTCCTGAGGTGAGTTCATGTTTTAAAGCCTAAAACGAAGAAAAACAAAAACGATAATTAAAAAGAAGAAGTTTGTTTTAAAGTCTATTTACTAACCTCTAAGGCGTGACAGAACAGTAGTGATTGCCTCCCCGGCAACAGCGCCAAAAACTTGATGCGGTCGGATTGTTTCGTAAACTTCAGGTTTTACATTTTAAACCTAAAAGTCTGCAAGTGCATAGATGTGCGTTCTATGACTTAAAGTATCGATCCATAGGGAGGGAATGCTTTTCTGTGAGACCTTAGACAGAGAATGAGCAAGAAAGTTAGGGTTTTTGTAACGAAATTGTAAGAAACGAAAAACGAAAAATTGTTTGTAAAACTAGGTATGAAAATCGATGGCTTGAAAGTAAAAAGAGAAAACGATTTGTAAACTATAATAAAAACGATGTTGGGTCGATATGAATACCCTAGGATATCCCTAGACAATCATTAAATCCATTAAACCTAACAAGAGATATACTCAATCATTATAAAAGTAAATAAGCATGAAAAATAAATAGAAAACATCATGAATAAATTAAAATAAAAGTACAAAATTTATAAGTCTTCTCTATATCGAGTACAAATGCAAACTCTTCTCCTTGAACCTCTTAAAACCAAAAGCTATGAAAAACTCTTGCATGGTGGTTGCGGTGTCGTGGTTGTGTGTATTGTATCTAACAAGAGGCTAAAATAGGTATTTTATTAGCCTAGGTCTTGTAAAAGTCGACGAGGGTTAAGTTTAAACCGGAAATGAAAAGTTTGGTTTGGTTAGGTGAAGCATCGGTGGGTGACAGGACTGTCAGGGACCCGTTGTGGAGAATCGGTCGGCGACTGGAGAAGTCCCGCACCAATGGGTCATGGACCGATGGAAGAGATGTTTTCTACACCTTCTTCTTTCACGAGCCAGACATGCTTGTTTTCACCAAATTGGATTGTACTTTCTAACCACTGCTCCAAATGACTCCAAACCAATTTAAAATGAACGCTAGTTCAATAATTTACTTCTAATAAATTTTAATCTCAATCAATCCAGCTCTGAAATCAAAGAAATGAAGACCTCCAACGAATGGAAAACTTCTAATGCTTATAGTCATATGATATAGGTGGCTTGGTCGATGCTTTTGACCTGAGGAAATGGCTAGATCGTGGTTTACTCCTCTTTTGCTCCATTTTCTATCATTTCGATGATTAAACCAGTAAAGAATAAAATACGAAAAAACTATCTCTAAAGCCACAAAATCGAAAGATACTTAAAAAATATAACAAAAACCATAGTAAAAACGTAAAATTTAGAGTATATAAAACACGATCGGTCCAATGACCTGTAAAACTTTTCGGTTGGCCTTCGAGTTTGGTTTAAAAAACACATGAGACACCTCACTTAAAAAGAGAACCTCATCTCTTAACGTGAAACCTTCTGTGAGGTTTTAATATCGAATTCAACCTCAACCTTAGCTAATATGAATTAAGCTAAACATGATCAATCGACCTTGACACGTTTTGTTTGCTGTTGATTCAAATAAGACACAAGAAATTTGTTAACCCAGTTCCCTTTCGATACGTCTGGGGAGAGACAGTACTCTCAACGATTCACTAGAAACAATCAAGTGTTTATAATGATCTCTCCTTGTCTCACGTATATATCCACATGTATCTCTTTCTCTATATTTCAGGTACAATAAGAAGAAAGAGCATAAGCTAATCAACCATAGTTCTGAGACGTGAACGTGACGACGAACACAGAAGATGAAATCACAAAAAGGAAGAAGACGAAAGCTTCAAAACTGTTGATTGTATCTCTCTGAAGTTTCTCTTCTCTCTTCACTTTAGGTTTTCTCTCTGCTAATTATCCCAAAGATCTTGTGATTGTATACCTACTGGTATAAAGATGGACTCCAAAACCTAGCCCATATGAATCTTCTTTCTATTTTGTAAACACTTAGAGCATGATCAACGCTGGTTTTTAAAGAGTCTCTTAGAATATTTTAATATTAAAATGTTTTGGTTACATGCAGAGAATGAGACAACCGTCTCCTATTTAGACAACCGAAGAGACAGTTTCTTATCACTGTTCACCATTTTAATATTAAAAAAACATGTAAGAGACCCATTTTGGGTTTTACCGTTAATCATGGTCTTATGGGCTGAAGCCCAATAGCAAAATCTTTGACTTGCCAACCCTCCGTTGACTCGAGCCCAGATCTGCTTAGCTAATTTGGTTGGTCGACATCAACTCACAATTCTCCACCTTGTCGATAAACCTCACTGTGGAAAATCAATCGGAGAAGAAAACCTCCGTACCTCCGTTTCTTCTCTCCGTCATGCCGTCATGTTCTAGTGCACTCCGGCTTCACCGCCGGTTGTGGAACCCTCGATTCAAAACTCGAAACGAGCCGAGAAATCTCTCGAGTTCTCCGTCTCAGCTAGTGAAGCGCCGCGACTCCAGCTTCACCGCCGTTCGTCGTTAACGGCGTTCTTCTCCACCGCCGCTTAGCTCACAAATCTTCACCACCGGTTGATTTTGGTTTAATATGAGAATCGTCGACTATTCTCGATCCTTCCACTTCTCCGATAGTGAGCCGCGACTTATACCGACTTCACCGTCGTTTACCGCCGCCTTTACCATGTGATATATCATGGTTTTTATCCTGTTTAGACCATGATATAAGTCCTTTTATAGAGTCTTTCTAGTATTTTGGAGTCTTTTAGAGTCTTTTACAGGTCATAGCACGTTTGGAGCTTAATTGGAGTTTTTGGAGGATTCTGGAGCATTTTGGGAGAAAAGGAGCAGAGTCATGCAGGGACGTCATAAGTTTGGCATTCGTTGAAGACGTTTCCACCGATGGATTTAGCTCAAATTTGGACATAAGACAGATCAATGGATTAGCTTTCATTTGGAAGTGGTTTGAAGCCATTCCAACGGTGCGATCGAAAGTTATGCCAGTTTTCGTGAAGACTGTCTAGTCTGTCGAGTAGAAGAGTCGACGCATAGGATGAGTATCGACCGATACTACCTAGTATCGATCGATACTGCTCGGGAAATAGGAAACACGACTTTTTAGAAGCCTAAAGACCCTGCAACTTGGCCCAGAAGACTTTAATACTTACCAGAAAGCCCATAACGTGTTTTAGGTTATAAATAGGAGTTTTCAGCCACTTGTTTAGGCTATGCTTTTTTATGCTTTATTTTCTCTGGTTTTGAGACAAGTCTGAATCTCCCTTCGTCCGAGATCAGATCTCAAGAACCTTTGTTATTATTCTATTGATGATTTATTCAAACATGTCTATTGATTCAATTGCCATGTCTGAGTAGATCCACCTTAGGTTTAGGGTTTTCTCATAAAGGATTTCTCTGAATGCTAGGTTAAATATCTTTTAGGATTCACCATCTGAATTATAGTTCTTCGCTTAGGTTGTGTTCATAGCTTGTTCTAGATTAGCTACCTAGAATATAGATCCTAAGATAATTGATTAGGCACGAGAGTGCGATTAATTACCTGATAGAACCTAGGTGAGCAAATTGATTATTCGCAAAGAGATTTGGTTTAATTGATTTGTGAACATATCAAACCTGTTATTAAAGCTGATTTAGAATTTAGGATTCGCAAAGAGATTTGGAATTCCTAGGATTTAGATTTAGATAGTTTTCGCAACGAGAGTTGGTTAGCTATATTTTAGTGATTTGAGTTCAAGAACTGCGCTAAATCTGAATCATGTTAGTTAGTTTATCTGCATTCATTGATTTCCTGAGAAAAACCCTGAGCCTATATTTCTCAATTGATTTACAACTCCTTTAATTTCTGCATTGCTTTTAATTACAACTGTTTGGCTTAGCGTAATTCGACACTATAGAATCTATTGTGCGTTTCTGTGAGTCTTCTGTGGTTCGACCCCTAGCTATACTATTACAACTGCTTTAGTACTTTAGGGTATTAAATTGAGCATATCACCATGTGTAGCTTAACTTGCAAAACACAGGTAACTCGGAACCCCAACAGTCATCTCTCTACCGTGACTTCACAGTGGAGTTTAAAATAGTCTTCTTTAAACCCCAATTCACTGCATAATCCCTTAAGCTAGATTCCTTCCTTTGTAGCCTCTGATAGATACATATACTTTGCTTCCGTAGTAGATAAGGCAACCACTTGTTGTAGACATGATCTCCAACTTACCGTATTCCCAGTAACTTTGAAAACATAGCCAGATACCTACCTTCTTCTGTCCCGGTAGCGTAATCTGAATCATAAAATCCCTAAATCTCAAATTTTTTTCTGATTTTGTAAAAGTAAGACACTCATGTAGCTCCCTTTAAGTACCTCAAAATCCACTTTAACGCAGCCCAATGAATTCTTCCTGGATTTGCCATGAATCAACTAACCAATGATATATCATGGTTTTTACCCTATTTAAGCCATGATATAAGTCCTTTTTATAGAGTCTTTATAGTATTTTGGAGTCTTTTAGAGTCATTTACAGGTCTTAGCACGTTTGGAGCATTATTGGAATTATTGGAGCTTTCTGGACCAGTTTGGAGCAAGAGCTGAAGTCGTGTTGCTGAGTAGCTGATTTCACGAGAAGCATCGATCGATACCCCCTGGTATCGATCGATACTCATCGCAGCAAGAAACGACCCGCGAGTTTTCCAAGACTTGAAGAATTGCAAAAGTGCCCAGAAGTCTTTAATAATTACAAGAAGACCCCAAGTCGTGATTTAGGTTATAAATAGGATTTTACAGCCACTTGTTTAGGCTATGCTTTATTTTGCTTTAGTTTAAGAGAGATTTTGGTGAGAGACAAGTCTGATTTCCCTTCGTCCGAGATCAGATCTCAAAACCTTTGTTTCTCTTTCTGATTTTATATAGAGTATTTATTCAAACATGTCTATTGATTTAATATTCATGTCTGAGTAAATCTCCTGTTAGATTTAGGGATTCTCATAAGGGATTTCTTTGAATGCTAGGTTGATTAGTTATTTAGGGTTCATAATCTGAAATAGTTCTTCACCTTAGGTTGTTCTCATAGCTAATTCTAGATTGATCACCTAGAACTTAGATCTTAGGATAATTGATTAGGCACGACAGTAGAACTTAGGGTGAGCAACTTGATTATTCGCAAAGAAATTTGGTTTAATTGATTTGTGAACATATCAAACTTGAAATTAAGGCTGATTTATTCTTAGGGATTTGCAAAGAAATTTGGGATTCTGAAGTTTAGATTTATATAGTTTTCGCAACGACAGTTGGTTAACTATACTCTAGTGATTTGAGTTCTAGAACCGTGCGTAACTTGAACCCTGATTAGTTAGTTTATTGTGCATTCATTGATTTCCTGAGAAATATCCCTGAACCTATCTTTTTCCCATTGAATACAACTCGTTTACTACTTTCTGTTTTCTGCTAAACCTGAATTGCTTAGCTTAGCTTGATACTATAGAATTTATTGTGTGATTTCTGTGAGTCATTGTGTTCGACCCCTAACTAGACTACAACTACTGCTTTAGTACTGTTAGGGTATTAAATTGAGCATATCAATTTTGGCGCCGTTGCCGGGGATTCAATTTCACCATTAAATTTTAGCTGTCGAGTTTCGACTAAGCCCGTCTGTATCGATCGATACTACCTAGTATCGGTCGATACCGAGGCGATTTTTTTTTTGATATCGATCGATACCATCCAGTATCGGTCGATACTCATCATGTCTTTGGTTACTTACGTCCTTGATCTTTGTGTTTCAGGTGCATGCCTAATCGTGAAACCAGAAGAAACAAGAGCACTGCGCTAGTCAATCTATCGTTAGAGAAGCTAGCACGTTTAGAACGCACAAACAGAAAGACAAAACAGACATCAGGGATAAACAACCCAGTGATTTTAAGAGCTGATGAAGGTGGAGTCTTGAGAGACCAACAGGGTCATGTGTGCAATGAAGGAGGGCAGCAACTTGATGAAGCTAGAAACATCATTGTCCCTGCTCCTGTTGCTGAGATTGTCGCGCCAGCTGGGCGCGCCAACGTTGGGAATGCTGCAGGTGATCGAGCTAGAACACTTGGCGAGCATAACAGGCTTGATCAGTTCTTTGCCAATCGAGCTGCGATTCGCATCCCGACTTTTCAGAGGAATGACTTCGAGCTGAAGCCTGCCTACTACGCTCTCGTAAGTCATAACCCATTCCATGGCCTACCTCATGAGCATCCCATGGATCACATCGAAAGGTTCGAGGACTTGGTCACTGGCATGAAGTACAATGAAGTGCCAAATGAGTTCCTTTTCTGCAAACTCTTCCCGTACTCTCTTGGTGGGGATGTTGCTTATTGGCTGAAGCAGCTAGCTCCTGATTCACTTACTACATGGGATGAGACGAAGAACGCGTTCCTGGTTAACTTTTATGATGATGCAAGATCCGAGGAGCTCAGGAACAAGATCTCTCTGTTCGCTCAAGGTCCGACAGAGGCATACAAGGCTTCATGGATTCGTTTCAAGTCTTATCAGAGAGACTGTCCGCACCATGGGTTCACTCAGGTGCAGTTGCTGGGCACTTTCTACAGAGGGGTTGATTGGAGATACCAGATGGGTATGGATGCTGCAAGCAATGGGAACTTTTTCACCAGGTATCCGGATGATGCAGTTGTGCTTATAGATAACTTGGCGTCTAGTAATAGCACCAAGAATGCTGATTTCAAAAGGAAAAAGCAAGCTGGAGGAGCAGAGGGGTCGCATATTGCTGACATGCAGGCCAAACTGGATTTCCAGGTCGGGAAGCAGAAGAAATCTGTGCACTTTGCTGATGAAGTCGCGAATGTGGAAGAAGAAGAAGAGGATGTTAACTACGTTGGTGGTTCTGGTTTTCAGGGTCAGCGATTTGGGTACAACAACAACAGGAACTTCAACAACAACAATCAGCAAAGTGGGTACAAGTTAGAGGGGAACCAATCTGGTTTTGGAGCGAAGCAATTCACTCAGAAACCACTTCAGAGCAGCGATTTCACTCGCAACTATGGGAACTCTTCGTACCAACCAGCATCTCCCAAATCCACAGATAACAAGATGGAATCCATGATGGAACAGGTCCTTCTGGGACAGCAGAAGTTGCAGGTGGATTTCAACGGGAAGTTTGACTCGCTGTACATGGATTTGAATGGGAAGATCGAAGCCATCAATCTTTCCCATAAGAAGCTGGAAACTCAGGTTGCTCAGACAACATCAGCTATAAAGAGGCAGGAAGGTTTTCTTCCAGGGAAAACTGAGAATCCAAGGGCACACATCAACGCCATCACCTTGAGGAGTGGAAAAGAGGTGATTACAGGAGTAAAGAACAGCCCAAATGCAGGAAATCTCGTTGATCTTGCTGGAGATGACGATTGGGATTCTGAAAATCCTCAGGTATCGATCGATACTGGTCTGTGTCGATCGACACCAGTTCAGACATCCACTCGAATGAATCCTAAAACCCGTGTATCGATCGATACCCCTCAAGTATCAATCGATGCTGAGACGCAGCCAAGAAAGGAGCCCGAGATTGTCAAGGAAAGGGTGTATACACCCAAGGCACCTTTTCCTATACTTCCTAAGCTGACAAGGAAGGAATGGGAAGATGCTAGATGCAAGGCCATGCTGGATAAGTTGGTTGTGGAGCTTCCTTTTGTTGATGCTATTAAGACATGTCCAGCTTTCAGGCGATATGTGAAGAAGATGGTCTCTAGCAATGTGAACATAGAGGAAGGTGTCATGTTGATCACAACTGAGTGCAGTGCGATGCTGCTCAACAAAATTCCTAAGAAGCTACCAGACCCAGGGAGCTTTGTTTTGGACTGCACTATCTACACAGAGATTTTTGAGCGAGCTCTCTGCGATTTTGGGTCGAGTGTGAACCTTATGCCACACTCAGTTGCCAAGCGAATGGGGATGACAGATTTCCTATCTACAAGGATTTCGCTGGTACTTGCTGATCGCTCAGTGCGACTCCCAGAGGGACTACTTGAAGATGTCCCAGTCATGATTGGGAATTGCTTGATCCCAACAGATTTCATCGTCCTGAAGTACGATGCTGAGCCTAAGGATCCTCTTATCCTGGGCAGACCATTCCTTGTAACTGCAGGAGCCTTAATTGACTGCAAGAATGGACAGATCGCTCTCAACATCGGTGACTTGGTAATGTCCTTTAACATGGAAAAGTTGATGAAAAGGCCAACCATCGATGGGCAGACATTCTATGTGGACACCTTCAGTGACATAGCTGAAGAGTACTTCCTGGAGATGCATCCTGAGGATCCACTGGAGAGAGCATTGGTCTGTTCAGCCACTTCAGAGGTCCGTTCATGTGACGAATCTGCTGGATACTCGACGTTGTTTGATTCAGCATCACTAGTATCGATCGATACCCCCCTGGTATCGATCGATACCCTACGGGCAGAAGGAGAGTTGCTCGATGGTTCTAAGCAAGCTGCTGGGCTTGGAGATTGGAGTATAGAGAAAGCTCCTAAGGTGGAACTAAAGCCACTTCCAGTGAATTTGAGGTATAGTTTTCTTGGTCCTAATTCCACATACCCAGTAATCGTTAATGCTGCTTTGAATACCACAGAGGTTGCTTTACTGCTGAGCAAGCTGCGCAAGGCTCTTGGCTATTCTCTTGCTGATATTTCAGGTATAGCACCAGACTTGTGCATGCATCAGATTTATCTGGAGGACGAGTCAAAGTCTTCGATTGAGTGTCAAAGGAGGCTGAATCCTAACCTGAAAGAAGTGGTCAGGAAGGAAGTGATGAAACTGTTGGAAGCAGGGATTATCTATGCCATCTCAGATAGTTCTTGGGTTAGTCCAGTTCACGTTGTGCCTAAGAAAGGAGGCATAACTGTGGTGAAGAACGAGCAGGACGAGCTGATCCCTACAAGGACAATCACTGGTCACAGGATGTGCATTGACTACAGGAAGCTCAATGCGGCTACACGGAAGGATCACTTCCCATTGCCTTTCATTTACCAGATGCTGGAAAGGTTAGCAAGTCACCCATACTACTGCTTCCTCGATGGGTACTCAGGCTTTTTCCAGATCCCTATACATCCAGAGGACCAGGGAAAGACGACCTTTACATGTCCCTATGGCACATTCGCCTACAGAAGAATGCCATTTGGGTTATGTAACGTTCCAGCGACCTTTCAGCGTTGCATGATGTCGATTTTCACAGATATGACTGAGGAGTTTATGGAAGTCTTCATGGATGATTTTCTGTGTATGGATCGTCATTCAAGAACTGTCTGGATAACTTGTGCAAGGTGCTTCAGCGATGCGAGGAGAAGCACTTGGTTCTTAATTGGGAGAAATGCCACTTCATGGTACAAGATGGCATTGTTCTTGGGCACAAGGTTTCTTAGGCAGGAATCGAAGTCGACAAGGCTAAGATTCAAGTCATGACAAGCTTGCAACCTCCACGTTCTGTTCCTGAGATTCGAAGCTTCCTTGGTCATGCTGGGTTTTACAGGAGGTTCATCAAAGATTTCTCTAAGCTTGCACGTCCACTCACAGCCCTGTTATGCAAGGAAGTCAAGTTCGATTTCACATATGATTACCTTGTAGCCTTCAAGGAAATCAAGAAGCATTGGTGAGTGCTCCTGTCGTCCAACCACCTGATTGGAGCTTGCCTTTTGAGGTTATGTGTGATGCCAGCGATTTTGCTGTTGGAGCTGTGTTGGGTCAGAGGAAAGACAAGAAACTCCATGCTATCTATTATGCCAGCAGGACGTTGGATGATGTACCACTGAGAAATTACAGCACCACTGAGAAGGAGTTGCTAGCAGTGGTCTTCTCTTTTGAGAAATTTCGGTCCTACTTGATTGGGAGCAAGGTCATTGTACACACAGACCATGCTGCTCTCAAATACTTGTTGAAGAACAAGGATCTCAAGCCTCGTCTATGCCGATGGGTTCTTTTGCTCCAAGGTTTCGACATCGAGATCAAGGACAAGAAAGGAGTTGAGAATGGCGTTGCTGACCACTTATCGCGACTAAAGGTCGATGAGATCGTCCCTATTGATGATTGTTTGCCAGAGGAAGGAGTTTACCACATTGAAACGATCTTTCAAGACCTTTATCCCGAAAATCTGCAATTTTCACGAATTCAGACTTTCGGTATCGATCGATACTCACCTAGTATCGATCGATACCCGTCGCAACCTGAACCTGTTTTGTCCGAAGAGCAGTTGAACTGCTATGATGTCTGTCTAGTTGCTGACTCTAGTGATGCACGTCCATGGTACGCAGACATCGCCAACTACCTTGCTATAGAGACTGAGCCAAAGTATCCCACAAAATATGCAAGGAAGAAGTTTATGCGCGATATAAGGAGATTCTTCTGGGATGAGCCTTACCTATACAAGCATTGCTCAGATGGTGTCTACAGAAGATGCGTTGCAGAGTCTGAAATGCCTGCTATTTTTTTTCATTGCCATGGGTCTGAGTATGCTGGTCACTTTGCTCACTTCAAGACGGTATCCAAGGTTCTACAAGCAGGTTTCTGGTGGCCTACCATGTTTAAGGATGCTCACACATTCGTTTCACAGTGTGATACTTGTCAGAGGAGGGGGAAGATCAGTAAGAGACATGAGATGCCACAAAATTTCATCCTTGAGGTTGAAGTTTTTGATTGCTGGGGCATCGACTTTATGGGTCCCTTTCCACCGTCACAGAAGAAAAGATACATCCTGGTTGCAGTGGACTATGTGTCCAAATGGGTGGAGGTGATATCTAGTGAGCACAATGACTCTGCAGTGGTTCTTAAGCTGTTTAAGACCATCATCTTTCCTCGCTTTGGAGTGCCTCGAATTGTGATAAGTGATGGTGGCTCTCACTTTATCAACAAGATTCTCGAGAGGTTGCTAAAGAAGTATGGTGTAAACCATAGAGTGGCTACTCCATACCACCCTCAAACCAGTGGGCAAGTCGAAGTCTCCAACAGGCAAATCAAGGAGATTCTGGAAAAGACAGTGAGTGCTTCAAGGAATGATTGGTCTACAAAGCTGGATGATGCACTATGGGCTTACAGGACTGCTTTCAAGACACCGCTGGGTACTACACCATTTCACATGCTGTATGGGAAAGCATGTCACCTTCCAGTGGAGATTGAGCACAAGGCAGCATGGGCAACGAAGTTGCTAAACTTTGACATCAAGCCTGCTTCAGAAAGAAGGTTGATTTAGCTGAACGAGCTGGATGAGATTAGGCACCACGCCTACGAGAACTCAAAGTTGTACAAGGAGAGAACAAAGGATTATCATGATAAGAAGATCATCTCCAGACACTTCGAACCAAATGACCAGGTACTTCTGTATAACTCTCGTTTGCAATTGTTTCCTGGTAAACTGCGTTTTCGTTGGTCAGGTCCCTTCACCATCAAGGAGGTCAGACCACATGGAGCTGTTGTACTGATCAGCCCAGCAGGAGATGAGTTCACTGTCAATGGACAAAGGGTGAAACACTATTGGGCGAAAGCCGAGATTCCAACAGGGCAGATAATGCCTTTGGATGATGTACCAACAACCTGAATGGCGTTACAGTCAAGCTATTGACGTTAAACGAGCGCTTGGTGGGAGGCAACCCACTGGTGAGTCTGTCCTTGAGTCGTTTTTCCTTTTGATTTTCGTTTGTTTTGAGTTTGTGTCAGGATGAACAAGGAGCAACTCGAAATCGCCTAAGCATCGATCGATACCCCACTGGTATCGATCGACACAGATCGCGATTGATTGGTTCGTCAAGTCGATTTAATCCTGGTATCGATCGATACCAGGCTGTGTGTCGATCGACACTCGACGTTCCAGCAAGGTAACTTCCTGTTTCTCTTCGTTTCTTCTATCCTTTTGTCTTCTTTTACCTACTCTAGGCTAGATAACACTGGGGACAGTGTTGTTCAAGTCTGGGGGAGGTGTCTGCTGACATTGTGTTTGTTTTTCTTAGAGTCAGTCGTTTTATCGAGTCAAAATTGTTTTATTGAGTCAAAATTTGTTGGAGATAATGATCTTGTGCTTGAACCTATTGATGTGATTTTGTTTTTGAGTGCACAGTGTTACAGGACCAGTTCTAGATCGACTAATGAAAAATCCAAGGACTGACCAGTTGACTAGAAAACATCCATGTCTCCAGCAGAGTTCTTCTGAAACCTGAGCCAAATTTTTGCACTTCATCAATGTGGTTAGTGTT
>PKML01043806.1:0-18806 GCA_002933935.1 Eutrema yunnanense | reverse complement strand
AAAGGCTAAGTCTGGGGGAGTTGATATATCATTGTTTTTACCCTATTTAAGCCATGATATAAGTCCTTTTTATAGAGTCTTTATAGTATTTTGGAGTCTTTTAGAGTCATTTACAGGTCTTAGCACGTTTGGAGCATTATTGGAATTATTGGAGCTTTCTAGACCAGTTTGGAGCAAGAGCTGAAGTCGTGTTGCTGAGTAGCTGATTTCACGAGAAGCATCGATCGATACCCCCTGGTATCGATCGATACTCATCGCAGCAAGACACGACCCGCGAGTTTTCCAAGACTTGAAGAATTGCAAAAGTGCCCAGAAGTCTTTAATAATTACAAGAAGACCCCAAGTCGTGATTTAGGTTATAAATAGGATTTTACAGCCACTTGTTTAGGCTATGCTTTATTTTGCTTTAGTTTAAGAGAGATTTTGGTGAGAAACAAGTCTGATTACTCTTCGTCCGAGATCAGATCTCAAAACCTTTGTTTCTCTTTCTGATTTTATATAGAGTATTTATTCAAACATGTCTATTGATTTAATCTTCATGTCTGAGTAAATCTCTTGTTAGGTTTAGGGATTCTCATAAGGGATTTCTTTGAATGCTAAGTTAATTAGTTATTTAGGGTTCATAATCTGAATTAGTTTTTCACCTTAGGTTGTTCTCATAGCTAATTCTAGATTGTTCACCTAGAACTTAGATCTTAGGATAATTGATTAGGCACGACAGTGCAATTAATTACCTGATATAACTTAGGGTGAGCAAATTGATTATTCGCAAAGAAATTTGGTTTAATTGATTTGTGAACATATCAAACTTGAAATTAAGGCTGATTTATTCTTAGGGATTTGCAAAGAAATTTGGGATTCTGAAGTTTAGATTTAGATAGTTTTCGCAACGACAGTTGGTTAACTATACTCTAGTGATTTGAGTTCTAGAACCGTGCGTAACTTGAACCCTGATTAGTTAGTTTATTGTGCATTCATTGATTTCCTGAGAAATATCCCTGAACCTATCTTTTTCCCATTTAATACAACTCGTTTACTACTTTCTGTTTTCTGCTAAACCTGAATTGCTTAGCTTAGCTTGATACTATAGAATTTATTGTGTGATTTCTGTGAGTCCTTGTGTTCGATCCCTAACTAGACTACAACTACTGCTTTAGTACTGTTAGGGTATTAAATTGAGCATATCAACCAATCTAATGGCAAAGGCTAGATCAGGCCTTGAGCCTATCATAGCATACATCAGACTCCCTACTGCACTAGCATAGGGAACTGAATCCATCAATGTACTCTTTGTTATCATCTCTTCATGTGACATAGCTTATCCATCTGATTGTTACAGAACTCTAACACATTATCTGTCCTTATACACTTTATCTTCTTACTTTCTGATTTTCCACAAGTGCTTTCCACTCTGAAAATTTCTCAAACACTTCATCTTTACTCTTTAGGAACATGATCTATACCTTCCTTGAGTAATCATCAATGAATGTAAGAAAGTATCTACACCCAGACATGCTTGGCTCATTTGACACTGAGCCCCATAGATCACTGTGAATGTATTCTTAAATACATGTAGTTGTGTGTTTGCCTTCTGGAAAACTATATTTGTGAAACTTACCAAACACACACTTTTCACAGAAATCTAAGGTGTGGACTTCCTTTGAGTCTTCTAGATAACCTCCTTTAACCAGAAGATTCATGTTATTAAGACTCATGTGTCCTAACCTTGAATGCCATTTGTTTGTCAGATTTACTTCAGTTCTGACCACATATGCTTACCCTCTCACAACTGTTCCCTGCATATAGTACATCATGTTCTCATATTTTCCTGAAATCACTTTCTTGCATTTCTTGTAGAAAGTAACTATGAAGTCCTTCCCTTCATACTTGCACCCGTTCTTTTCTAACTGGCCATAAGAGATGAGATTTTTGCCCATGGTTGGCATGTATCTCACATCAGTCATTATCACAGTAGCTCCTTATTTTATGATCTTAATTTTCCCCATGCCTTTGACTTCACTGTGGGTATAGTTACCCATCATCACCTTTCCCCGTCAAACTGTTTGAAGTCAAACAAGACATCTTTATCTAGTGTAATGTGGAATATACATCCAGAATCCATCACCCACTCATCCATGGTGTCTTGAATACTTGCTGTTAAGATCATAGGTTCCTCCTTTTCCTGAGCTACATTTGCATATTCTTGTTTCCAGTTCTTCCTCTCATGACACTCTTTCTTGTAATGTCCCTCTTTCCCGCATATCCAACATTCTCTAGGTTTTGGTTGATTCTTTGGTCTAGACTTTGACCTTGTGTCTTTGCTCTTGGATCTACCCGTGTACTAACATGTACTCCTCTTTTCAGACCTTCTTTTACTTGCAACCAGAACGTCTGCACTTGACTTTGTCTTTCCTAGGAGCCCTTTTTCTTTTAGCTCAACTTCCTTGGCATATGCTGAAGTCAGCACTTCATTCAACATGAGAGTCTGTTTTCCGTTGCCGTATTTGAGAGTATGAACAAGTGATTAAAACTTATTAGATAAGCTAGATAAAACCTGAACCACTTGATCCTCATCACTCACAGTTATGTCCAAACTTTCCAAATCATCCATCAGTCTAAGAAACACATCAAGATTCTCCTCTATGGTTTTGTGCTCTTCTATCTTGAAACTGGCAAATCTTTGCTTCAAATAGATACAATTAGGTAAGGTTTTTGTCTGCAATCCCTCTCTAGAGCTTTCCACACACCTAGAGTTGTGGTTTGTTTCGTAACTTTCCGCAGGACCATATTGCTGAGACTACAACATATCAAGTTCTTTGCCTTTTTGTCCTTCTCCTTTTTCATTGGATCTACCGGAGACGGAACAGTCTTAGAATCTGTTTCACCTTCTTTTTCTTTACCTTTGTTAGATGCTGCGCTAGATTCTCCTTCGTTACTCGCAGAATCTAACCCCAGATTTTCAAGAGCCATAAGCATCTTGAATTTCAACATTCCAAAGTCTCATTTACCATCAAACTTCTCCACCTCAATTGTACCATGAGTTGGTTCCATGATTCAGACTTTCTCGATGTGATACACTTGATTGAATAACCTGGAACTTCTCCAAAACAACACAAATCGCAGATCAGAAACTGAAACCGTATCCTCTACTTAAACTCGGTGCTCTGATACCACTTGTGAGGTTTTTAATATCGAATTCAACCTCAACCTTAGCTAATATGAATTAAGCTAACCACGATCAATCGACCTTGACACGTTTTGTTTGTTGTTGATTCAAATAAGACACAAGAAACTTGTTAACCCAGTTCCCTTTCGGTACGTCTGGGGAGAGACGGTACTCTCAACGATCCACTAGAAACAATCAAGTGTTTACAATGATCTCTTCTTGTCTCACGTATATATTCTCACGTATCTCTTTCTCTATATTTTAGGTACAATAAGAAGAAAGAACAGAAGCTAATCAACCTTAGTTCTGAGACGTGAACGTAACGACGAACACTGAAGATGAAATCACAGGAAAGAAGAAGACGAAAACTTCAAGACTCTTGACCGTATATCTCTGAAGTTTCTCTTCTCGCTTCACGTTAGGTTTTCTCTCTGCTAATTATCCCAAAAACTTTGTGATCGTATATATACCTACTAGTATAAAGATGGACTCCAAAACCTAGCTCATATGCATCTTCTTTCTATTTTGTAAACACTTATGGGCTGAAACCCAATAGCAAAATCTTTGACTTGCCAACCCTCTGTTGACTCGAGCCCAGATCTGCTTATCCAATTTGGTTGGTCGACATCAACTCACATCTTCTAAATGGATTTAAAGTTTCTTTTTGTTGAACAAAACACGGGTGCAAGATAACGACTTTCTGGGAGGTCACGGAGAAGTTTTTGAACCAAATTGTTTCCACTTTTCTTTTTTTTATGTATAAAAAAAACAAGGTAACAAGGTATAAAAGAGATTATAATTGTTATTCTTTTTAATTTCTCTTTGATTTATTGCTACTTTTACCATCTTTATAGCCACACATTAAAAATGGGATGCAATCTGATCATTATTTATGAATGTATTAAAAAAAAAAGTTAAAGTTTAGAAAAAATGAGAATAGTGTTACGTACGTGTATATTATTTTATTTTATTTTTTTGCTACTTGTATTTGATCGAACTAAATTTAGATTAAAAGTCGAAATGAACATAATCAGGATTCAAGTCCATTTGTGTGTCAAACAACAACAAAACCACTTTGTGTATGTTGTGGGAAACTAATTATATCAATTAAAATCTGTGAAACCAAATCTTGAAGTATCAAAAAAATAATAGCTTTTTAAAAATACATTTATTTAAAGAAGATCTCTAATCACCATAAGATAAATTTCCTCCAAATCCTATTTATAAAAATATATACAGATGAGGAGATCACTTGAAAGAAGAAGAACAGTTGAAGAAAATATGGGGAGGAAGAAAATAGAATTGAAGAGAATAGAGTGTCCAAAAGAGAGAAGCAGCAAATACTCAAAACGCAAAAAGGGACTTTTTAAGAAGGCTGAGGAAATGGCAGTGTTGTGCGATGTTGATGTTGGTCTCCTTGTCTTTTCTCCCACCTCCAAGCCTACCCTTTTCCACTCTCGTTCTAGGTCTTCTTGTTCTTTCTTTTTTTTTTTTTTTTTCCAAAACTNGAAGTTTAAAAAAAAATATATATATATATATATATATAATTGAATAAAACATATAGGGTGTAATTGGTAATTAATAAAAGAAATTTGTTGAACAAAAGGAATAATGATCTACCAAACTTAATGGAATGGAATAAACATTCCACTTATTTTATTGCTTTTGAGATATGGGATAACTTTTGAAATAATAGTTATATTTTGTTTCATTCATAGTGATGAAATGGAATTCTCTTTCCCATTTTCTCATTCTAACTGGTGAATATTACCAAAATGTACATGAATCTATTATTCATGAGGATTTTATCCCATTAAAATGCATTTCAATTGGACTCATATATATACTAACATGTAACATGTTGGAGATTTTGGTTTGGTTTCCGTTTGGGGTTTTTTGGTTTTTAAAAATTTCTGTTTACGAGTGATGGTATCCAAAAAAAATGCTGGTTTTTTAGTTTATTTAGACATATAGAGTTTATTATAGAATTGTTTGACAGTTATGGATTTAAATTATCAATCGGTACTATTTTATAGAAATACTCTTGGAATATGTTATCAAACACCCTTATTTTTTAAAATAAATTGAATATGTTGCAAAAATTACAAATTAAACATATTTGAACCAATAACACTTCAATTAGTTTTTATTCCTCATTTTATATTTTATATATTACAAAGAATTTATCCCGTACAGATGCGCGGATTTAGAATTTAGTATTTGCTTAAAAATGATGCTTATGAAACTGCAGACCCCTTAGTAGTATCTTGGAGAAGCTTTCCTCGATGTCAGAACAAGATCGAGAAGAGAGGTTTGATCTTTTCGATTTCTAGTTGATTATTATATTTTATTATATTGACATGGTTTTATTTGTTTGTTTAAATTTCAATTTAAATTAAAGGTCAATTTGTTTAATAACCAAAAGGAACATAAAATTAAAAAAATATAAGTATACAAATTGGCTTATTAAAAAAGTAATTATTTAGTGTCTAAATAGACAAATTTACCTCTAAAACAAAAACACATCATCTTCTCTTTCCTTCATTCTATACTATTTCATTATGTTATGTGCATACCGAAATTTTTTTCCCATCTCATTTTGTTTGTTTTTTTATTGAATTTCTTTATAAAATTGATTTAATTTCATCACCTCACTAAAAATACATATTTTTCGTGTCTAACATGGTTTTAATATTTTAAAACAAACACTGATTTCTTAAAATGTAGATAAGTGATTGTAGTTAAGAACGCATAGTTCCATATAAAACACGTGTCAATCTACGTATGTGTTCTATTCTATATAGAGAGGTGCGTTTTCGCTTAGAAACATATTCATTTTGAAGAAATTTCTGTCATTTAAAAAAAGAATTGATATGTGTGTAGGGCTGTCAAAATGGGCTGTCCACGTCCATTTAGACCCGTCCAATAGTGTCTATTTTGATTGTGGACAAATTGTGTCCATATCCATTAACGTCCATGTCCATTAACGACCATGCCCATTAACGACCATGTCCAAATGGGCTGTCCATTAGTGTCCATTGGTCAGAATATAACAAATTGTTTAAAAAATAAAAAAAAATCTAAAATGTTGATATTTGCTTTGTATATTTAAATGACATATGGCTTTGTATATTTTGTATGTTTGCTTTGTATATTTTTTATATATGTTTGCTTTTTATTATTTATTATTTATTATTATTTATTATTATTTATTATTTATTATTATTTATTATTTATTATTAATTATTTATTATTTGTTATTTATTATATATTATATATTATTTATTATTTATTATTATGTTTTTTCCCTTTTTTTTTGCCCCCAAATCGATTTTGACCTAATTTTGAAAGTATTTTGGACAGACCATGTCCACAATGTCCAAGCCCGTTTTGTCCGTGGACAAAATTGGACCAAGCCCATTTAACCCGCTTTGCATATGGACATGTCCAAGACCGTCCATAATTTGTTGGACATGGACGGACAATGGGCCGTCCGCCCATTTTGACACATCTATATGTGTGGAGAAAAAACTATAATTGTTTCCTGTACAATTTCTGGATTTTATTAGTTTTTCTTAAAAGATATAAAGTAAATAAGATGAGAGGTGGGAATAAAAATTTATAATAACTAAGAAAGAGAAAGAAATGAGGAAAATGAGAACTCACGATGATATATATGATATATATGTGTGTGTTGTGTGTCGTAAAGAGTACCTTAGTATATATTATAGTTTATATAGAGAATATAGTAACCAAAAGTTTTTCTAATTATTTGATTAATTATAATTTTTTGTTTTGTTATGGTTGCTAATTTGTCTTAAATTAATACATCGTTGGTTGTTGTATGTGCGCATTTAGGAGAGCCTACACAATAAAGGTTTGTTTTACTCATTAGTCATTACTTATAAAAGTCTGATATTTCACTTGCCAATTTCACGAAAAACTGAGTTTAAATTTTCCATTTTTGATGTTATGTGAAATTCATTTTTTTTTCTTCTAAATGTATAGACGTTGAAGAAGCTGTTGAACAAGAAAAATACAGAAATTCCGAGTGAAAATCATCATCCTTCATCCATAAGGTATAATTATGTATTTATGTATGCGTATTTTTATGGGTTCAATTATAATTATTTAAAATTAAAAAAATATACATATGCTCACAAGACCGGATCTAATTTTGCTAAATTCATTGCAGAGAAGAAGTGCTCCAGGTACAGAAATAGCTAAAAGTATTTGAATGAATTGTACTTCAATTTTTTGCTTTGAACTAATTGTTTATTATATAATACAATAATTATGAAAATTCAGGAAGATGATAAGGTAATTGAACTGAGAGAAGCCAGGGAATCGCTTAATGAGACTATATCAATTTTAAGGTAATGATACCCACACAAAAAAACAATCATGACTGAAGTTTCTATTAAAAACAATTTTTTTTTAGTTAATGATACCCAAGAAACAAAATTTCCCATCAAATGTACAAAAACATTTATTTACTAATTATATTAACTATTTGTTTACTAAAGCGAATGTTTATTCATTTATAAGGGACTGGGAGAACCCATATAGAGTTGATGATTTGACCCGACTCAATATCATGGAAGACCATATAGTTTCTACTCTTAGCCAGATCAGAAAGGTATTAATAGTTAATATACAATAAATAGTTATTCCAAAAGATTAATGTGATTAGAATTTAACATATTTTTTTGTTTCAGCTTAAAATCCAGGATGACTAGCGAACTCTGATATAACTTCTAATAAATGGAAAACATATCTTTGATTTAGCCGATTGAAGATAATAAGAATATATTATATAGTTGCCAAAAAAAAAGAATAAATTATATAGTATCATGTTAATTATATTATATTTCTACTTAACAAAAAAAACCAAAAAAAAATATCATGTTATATATATTTTTGTATGCGATTGATATGTGATATGTTAATTCTCTTTTCACCATATTTGTTAAATTTTCAGACCATTGGCAGTACATGCTCTAATCTATTTCTAAAAAAATGCTAACCCCTTCTCGTCTGTTCTTCTTTTGTCCGGGTAATTTCTCCTTGAGGTTACAGTGTGTATAGGCCTTGAATCTTTTGGAGTTTCTCTATTGTTTCTAAAAATTACACAAATGGTAAAACAGTAAACTTAAATTAGAATCTCGTTTATTGATATTGAACTCGGCGAATATAAGTTTCGTTCTTAAGGTCGGTAAAACGACTTAGGAAACTAGAGAATTAAAAGTCAGCAATCATGAGCTCTCTATTTCTCGGGTCTCGCAAGTGAATGTGTATATCTAGAATGTGGTGAAAATCCCCTTATTTATAAAGTTCTAAGTCGGTCAAAACATGTAATTTCTTTTTCTTAATTCCATCAGGAAAATGAATACTTCTCAAAATCCCTCCGACATAAGGAAACATTATGTAAATCTCGAAGGTCGGTATTGTGATAACGAATTGGGCTTTTAACGGTCTCAAGGGCCGGCAACCGCGATCATGGACTCTACGAATTCAAACCGTCGTAAACTGGGATTAATTAGGCCGATCTCGGTTCAAACCGGGTTAAACTGGGGTGCTAAACTCACCACTAATAATGAGTCCCCCCCCCCTCAGTTCGGCGAAGTCCTCTTTAGATGAGTTCGGCGAAATTCATGTAGAAATCTTTAGCTCAGTGTGAATTGAGATCGGTATTTTGCCTTAGTCGTTTTAAGCCCGTTGTTCCATAAGATTTCTTCAGCTCGTTGAATCTTCTCGAGGGATCATGTTGCTTTAATGACTCGCGAATATCGAGGAGTCGTTTCAGATTTTGTAATTTGTTGCTTTAATGAACTGGATCTCGGCGAATCTTTTTTTTTTGATAAAATGTGTTGTTTCGACAACCGTTGCAGAAGTCGAGGAGTTGTCATGATTACTTTTTCTCTATATAATCTCTTCGATTCTCTTGATTCCTCACTTCATTTCGTCAAAAAGGTATTGCTCATGTTTCTCTCTCTAGGGTTCTCCCTTCTCTCTAGATTATTTATGTTATTCTTCGGTTTATCCGGTCACTCCCCGACGCGATCGTCTTTTTCCGGTTTGATTTCTCCGATCTGCTTGAAGGTCTTCAAGTTTTTCCTGATTTTCGTCTGAGTTCGAATCTTAGATCGAGATGAGTTCAAAATTTTCACTTGATTCTGTAAATGACAGAACTCCTACTCGGGCTGCTCCTTTGGAACTATATGTGAGCTCGTCAGATTTTGAGGATTCGTCCGATGACGCTCTTAATGGGGTGACGCAAGAGTTGATTAGGCATAATTTGCGTTTCTGCCAAGCCGGTCCTAGTAATCCCCGACCTTCGATCGAATTCCCCGAGCTGGTGGATTGGGATAGTCGTGAAACGGATGGTCGTGAGACGGACGCTCAAGTTCAGTTCGATCAGGAAATGGCTGCTCGGCTTCATGATGAGCAGGTCGTTGAAGAGAATGAGCAAGTTCGTCTTGACCATGAATTGACTGTTCGGATCGAGACCGAGCAAATTGTTGAAGAGAACGAGCAGGTTCGTCGTGATCAGGAACTGGCTGTTCGGATGAAGAATGAACAGGTCGCTAATTTAGGGATTGACCCCTTGGCTGGTAATCTCGAAGGTCATCCTCGATCACCACTGAGAACCAAAGTCATTTGTACCGTCACCATTGGCCCGAGTCATTCTACAAGGCGATCAATTGAAGATTTGCTGGAGACATACGGATGGCCAAACGACATGTTATTTTTTAAGCCCGGTAAAGATAAACGTCCATGGGATGCTCCAGATGGATATATGCCTTTATGAAGATTACTTCAGGGCATGCGGGCTTCGGTTTCCCTTACCGAATCGTCTTCTTGGGTTCTGTAATAAGCGAAAAGTTGTTGTTTCCCAACTTAACCCAGCCACCGTAGTGAATATAGTTGGTATTCTCTCGATGGGTGCCGAACTCGGCATTCCAATAGCTTCTCGGGCGTTCGAGGAATTGACTACCGTGATGATTAACGCGGCGAAACCCTGGTTTCTTTCGGCTAACATGAAGCCGGGTTATGACATCATTACCGGGCCAAAACCGAACAAAATTAAAGATTGGGAGACCAAGTATTTTTACGTCTCTGTTGATTTTACCTTTTTATGACCCCGCACATTGTTACCGAGATCAATGGAACTCGAACATTGGTAGTCATTGGTTGCTTTATATATGTTCAAGGCTTCATTCTTCTTTACATATATTTTTAATTCTTTTCTCCTCTTTTTTGTAGTTTGGAATCCGGTGTATAACCATCTTTCTGCTGATTGGCATAAGAACGTGAAGACGTTCAGAGAACTCGGGAGATCACGTTGGCCCGAAATCCACCAAGAAAGTCTTGAAAAGAAAATACGCCGAGCTTCGAAAGGTATGTTTTAAGTGCTTTCCCATATTTATCTTCCTCGTGTTAAGTCTTTTTCATTTCCTAAGATCTATTTAATCTCGTGCAGCCATCGACAAACCACCTCGGAGGAGAATGGGAAAAAGAGATTTCTGGCTGTTCATGATTATTTTCTTGTCTTGGATGATGAGACTATATTCCCGTCCGCACTAAGGGATGATGATATTGTTAGTGACGAGACTTCTTGAAATGTCATTGCCGAGGTGAGCGAGGACGCCTTGGGACGTGCTGGAGAGAATGGCGAAACCGTTCAGACTTCTCAAATCGGTGATACTGAAGCTGTTCAGTTCGTCAATCCGGACGTGACTGATTGATAACACCGGTTTTTGATCATTTTTATGGATCACTTTAATATCTTATGCAGGGTTTTTAACTCCGTTTTCAACGGTTTTCAAGTTATTTTCATGTTTTAGTACTTTGAAAGACATTTCAGGTAACTTGGGATAAAGGAGTGCATTTCGGAACAAAAGTACGTTTTTGGATAAACTCGGACAGTCAGAAGCCTTGCAATCAAGGAAGATCTTCTCACCGTCTGATCATCACTGATAGTTGCATAATTTAGTCAATTTTAGCATACATTTTTGTTAGTATTTTGTGACTTTTTGCATCACTTTCATGGTTTTCTTTGGTTTTGCATCCATTTTAGAGTCAGTGAGTCTTAGGTTAGTTCTTGCATGTGTTTGTGCATCATGGAGTGTTTCTAGGTACCATTTGGAGCTTATGGAAGTATTGAGGAGCTTGGAGGAAGATCATGGGGCAAAAAGAACCAGTTTGGAGCAAAAAAGCTATGCCCAAAAATCAAGGAAAATGCAAAGGCCATCCGACGTGCTTTAAAGATCGATTCTTATGAAGGGTGTACATTTGGATTTAGCTTCGGATATCTTCATAAAAATCGTATATGATTGAGTTAGCTTTTGGTTGGAGGTGGTTCAAGTCATTTAGAGCAGCGGTTCCAAAGATACATCCAATTTAGTGAGCATACATATGTCTGGCGCGCAGACGGAATACTTGAAAATTGTATCGGGATGGTGTATCGGGGTTAGGCATCCCGATACGACTTGACGAGGAAAACCATCACCTGTTTTTGGAGTGTGTATCGGTGTGGTGTTCAGGGGTGAGGCACACCGATACTCCCCCGCGCAACCCATTTTCCTTTAAATACAATTAGACCCCTTTTGTTGTTGGGGAAATCTTTTCTTCATTATTTTTGTGTGTGCTCGACCCAAGATGTGCTAGACCCATTTTCCTTTAAATAAAATTAGATAAAATTGATCTCAATCATGCGGGTATTTCGAAGCAAAGGGATCTCTCACGAAAGAACGAACTTTGGCAAAATGCTAAGAGTAAAGAACAACCGATGCATACAAGGATGACTTTCATCTACCCAATGCCCCAATATGAACTCCACTCCTATATCTAAACTCATCAAGCTCCATTCCTAATCTACCCTTGTCACAGGGCGTTTTTGCCTTCCTAAACCCACACTTCTCATCACTTTTCACTTAGGGGACTTCTTCTTCAAATTTGATTGGATTGGCTTCTCATCTTTTCTTTTCCTTTAGCTCCTCTTTTGCTTTCACGACTTGTCTCCATTTCATCCTTTGGACGCCTTGGCCATTTTTGGCCCTTTTCTTTCTTTCACACTTAGAGACCCTTACATTTCAACACTTGGAGCTAATTCACATTCTTTTTCTTTCTTTTTTTTTCAAATCAATCCAAACTTTTGTTTTTCTCCATTCCTTTCTCCAAATCTTTTCTTTCTACACATTCTCTTTTTCTTTTCAATAGCACCCAAAACTCCCATCCTATCTATCCTAGCCTATGTCTTGCTTATTGATGTGTGAGCTAGTTCTACATGAAAGCTTCTCCTTGTCGTTCCAAACTCAACACTTTTTGCTAAGTTCATTCGAAATTAGGCCTCGCGACATACACAAGAGATGAAGGTTTGAAGGAAGGTTTGGTTTAGGGTGTGGTTAACCGTTACAAAGATGGGAATCATCTATTTGAGCTAACAAGAGTGGTGAAAAAGGTAAAAGATATCTCAAATATGTATACGGTATCCATGAGTCCAACTCTTCAATGTACAAGCATGATAATTTCAAGTCAAGATTAGGCTTCACTAGATAGAGTTGGGATCAAATCAAATCACGCTTCCACCAAAACATAAATATTCCACCCGCAAGATCAAAGCATGGATCATCCTTAACTTAGTGATCGCTCAAATGCATCAAAGAACTCTTAACGAGGGCATTAATTCAAGCTTTTAAGTTCATATTCCTCATGGACATTTCTCCCAATGCAAGTGAGTGCAAACCTATATGCATCTAGACTCAATCTTAATCATACAAAATGCAATTACATGTTTTTTTATGTTCAAAATTTTCAAATTTTTGCAGTTTTTCTATGCATGAGACTCAAGTATGCAAAAAAAAAAAATAAGAAAATAAAACACAAGGTCAAATAACACAAACCCCTCCCCCAAACTTGAATTGCACCGTCTCGGTGTAACCAAAGTCAAAGAGAGACGAAAATATGTAAAAAGATGAATGAAAAATGAAATGGAGTGTGGTTCAAACCTTGGAATGGAGAAAAGGGAGTGGTGGAGTGAAGTATGACGTGTTGTGGCTCACACCGTCCTTTTATCTTACACCACTACTTGGCAAATGATTCACATTGCTACTGGCCCATTTAGTGATCTTCCTCAAGCCCATCATGTAAATTTCGACCAAGAACTCAAGGGGCATGTCATGGGAGTAGTCCAAGGGTTATTCCAACTTTGCTTTTAATTTCAGTCTTGTTTTCATTTTCGAGATTAGTCTTGTTTACTACATCTCTTGTTTTTCTATTTAAGCAAGAGATTTGTTTCATTGTTACTCATCTAGCTTTTTAATCAAATATCTTCTAAATTTCTAGATCATCTTGTTGGTGAGTCATATCCAGCAAAATCCTTTGATACTTTTGGTGAGTAATATCCAAGAGAATCGAAACGGAATATCAAGGGCTTTTCCGCAACCCTTGTGAGACCATTCGATCCACACAACTTTGAAACAATCTGATTGTTTGCAAATGCCTATCATGTTCCTTACCCATATCTTCGAGTGACGATCCTAGGGGAATCATATTAATGACATCCCCAATTTTGACGACGAATTGGATGATCAACATGGTCCCGTCGACGCTCTTTTGCCTTATCATGGCGAGGGGGATCAGACTCTCGACGATCAATAACTTCTTCCTGAAGAGGAACACCTTCTGGTTGAAGGGGGGGGGGGAATCCTGGGGCAGAACTAGAGGCTGAGAGGCTGAGAAAAAGCTCGACCCGTCGGTCGTCGAGGCGCGAAGCCAAAGAGCCAAACGACGACGTGGATATGGAGGCAACCCGAGAAGACGAGGCTGGAGAAAAAAGCATTGATCTCCTTCTAACGGTACGATCAGAGGCCACTGACGACTGTCGTTCTGGTCAATCTGTCGCATCCCAAAGGCAGCGAACCTCTGGACCTCCGCTCATTATGTCAAGTTTGATTATGACAAGGATGAGCCTGTTGTTAATGATGAGGGGGTGTGTGCCGACTTGTACCATCAATTAACCTTCGGTTCTCAGAGTTTGCCTCCGACCAAAGAGATTTTCAGATCGGAGGCTTATAAAAATCTAGCTCGTACCACGGCTGATGTAAGTAAAACTTCCCAAATGGTCATTCATATTTTTATTTAGTTCTAGGCGAGTTATGGTGATGTTCGGCCTTTTGTTTCTTGTTAAGATGGTGGCCCATACGAACGAGCTCGTTGAGGCATACGATCGTGAACTTAATTCGGCGCGTCGTCGGTGTTGCTGCGAAGGAGTTGCAGGCTGAACTAACTGCCGAACGATCGAGGTCAGAAGCTGGTGATATAGCCGTAGCCTAACTCAACAAGGAGATAGCTGCTCTGAAGGCCGCTACTGCCGAGCTCACTGCGGATAGAGATGCGGTTATCCGTACTCGGAAGAAAGAGACGACCCGCGTAAGGGGGACTCGAACGCATGAGATGATGAAACGTAAGGAGGTGACCGAGAAGTGTCAGGTTCGTCTCCAAAAGGTGAAGGATCATCTTTCTTTGTTGTCGATTGGGGTGGACGTCCTGCCAGGACTCGATATGTTCGGCTCAAATCATCCAACGATCTCGGGTGATCAGGCAAGTGTCATAAGGGATCAAGCAATCTGATTGCGGTGTCGGCACGTCTCCCCCTTTTATGTTGCTTTATGCTTGTTTGACTCTTGTTTTCTGCCTGAGGGGCTTATTTATGTAATCGGTTTGCCCTAATGGGCCCTTTTTATTTTGAACCTTCTTGCCTTCGTGGCTTTTGTTCCGGCCTGGGTTAGGCTTTTTAATGAATTTCAGAATATTTTACTCTATTGATTTTGGCTTTATTTTTTACTCTGAATTTTAGTTTCTGTACTTAGTTGATTATATATTATTTTATTCCGAGTTCGGCTATTGTGAGGTCGTAAAATGATATGAACCTCTCGGGTTCGTCATAAACGAAATTGGGGCTAGAAATAATATGGTCTTAGCCGGGGTACAGAGGATGAACTCGATTCTACGATCTACTCGGGATCGGCGATCGTTAGGAGATCTGCTTATTTCTTTGCGATTGTTGAGAAACCGGTTTAGTTAATTTGCGATTGTTGAGAAATCCGGCTTATTAGTTTTGCGATTGTTGAGAAATCGGCTTTAAATTTGCGAGAGAAATGTCCGGCTTTACCTTGGAGTTTAGGATAAGAGTGCATTGGTGGCTTGCCTTAAGATACTCCAGGTCTTCTTAGATCGAATCGAAGTGTGCGAGACAGACTCGGCTAATTTAGCTTGGATGACCTTAGAGCGACTATAGTGACGGACTAGTCCCGGCTTAATATGGAAGGTGTGTTATCCATGGCATCATGAGGATGCATGCGAGACGAAGCTCGGCTTTTTTTATTTGTACCGATCGTCTGACCAGGACGTCGATGTGTGAAACCGTAATGGTTTTAAGTGAAATATTTTCTATGATACGACCTCATCTAGGATTTGGCGAATTGTTTGAGTTCAGTTTTTGCAGATACGATCTGTTCGAGTTCGGAAAATTTCTTATGGATACGAATTGTTCGAGTTTGGCGAACTTCTTGAGTTCGGCTTTGAAAAATATTTGGAGAAAATGAATTTTTATTAAAGTCATAGCTGAACCCGAGGTGGTTTGCCTACGTACCCTCGAAAGAAGGGTCAAGCCATTCGTAGTTCATATTACATCGGAGTTGGAAACGAGTATGTGAATACGGAGTTCAGTGGGTTTTTTTTCCGGCGGAATCTCGATACCGAACTTAATAATACTAACGCTTGAGATTCATTGAATTCTACGATCTCGGGATTGGAGTTCCATTCATCTTCATAAGTTCATAAACGTCGGGTTTGACGACTCGCATTATATGGTAGGGACCCTTCCAATTTGTACCGAGATTGCCAGCATTCTTTTCCTCAGTGCCTTGGAAAACTTTTCGTAAGACAAGGTCGCCGTCCTCGAAATGTCGACCTCGTACTTTTTTGTTATAATAATGTGTCGCTAAATGTTGATAATTATGAATTCAGAGTAATGCCTGACCGCGCTGTTCTTCGAGTGTGTCTAGGTTGTCGAGCATCATTGAAGCCGGGATTCACTACCAGCATCGTTCAGCGTATGGTCGGGATATTGAGTTCGGCAGGACATAAGGCTTCCATTCCGTAAGCTAAAAAAATGGTGACTGTATGGAGGATCGTCGAGGTATAGTTCGGTGAGACCAGAGGACTCCATCAAGTTCGTCGGCCCAATGTCCTTTCTTTGTATCTAATCTTTTCTTGAGTCCATCGATAATGGTTTTGTTGGTTGCCTCGGCTTGGCTGTTGCCTTCTAGGTATCTTGGTGTGGAAAAACTTAGTCAAATTTTCCACTTAGCACAAAAATCGCTGAATAACGTCGAAATATATTGTGGCCCATTGTCTGTTACGATCTCATATGGTACTCCATGTCGGTATATGATGTATTTCTAAACGAATTTTTGGACGTCGAGAGCGTGTATTTCGGCGTATGATTCAGCCTCGACCCATTTGGTGAAGTAATCGGTCATGACGAGGATAAATTGCTTTTGTGTGGTGGGAGGTCGCAGTGGGCCGATGATGTCCATTGACCATCTCATGAAGGGATAGGGTGTTGTTGATGTTGTTAATCGTTCGGTCGGTAGATTGATTATCGGACCATGTCGTTCGCATTTTTCACATTTAGCCACAAAATTTTCACATTCTGCCAGCATGGTCGGCCAATAGTAACTTGCCTTCTTTATTTTCAGGGCTAGAGACCGTCCTCTGGAATGATTGCCACCTGATATTTCGTGTACTTTCTTCATGACGTCGAGAGTGTCTTTGCCTGGTACGCATATTAGCAGGATACCTGAGGCACTCCATCGGTACAAATCCCTTTTGTGAATGATGTACGAGGTAGCTCGCATTTTAAGTCGCCGAGGTGCCCAAATGCGAGCTGCCCACCTGTTCGTTGGGACTTTTCTGTCGCATATATATAATTTAAGCTCAAAAGTCCAATCTTCGGGCTCTTCTTCCTCTTCGGCCTCGATATCTATTGGAACGTGAAGTCCTTCGGATTCCTCGTCATCGTCGAATTGATTCCCTAGATCGGGGTCTTGTGCTATGTTAAGTTTGGGATCGCGTCGAGATCGGTCGTTCGAGTTGAGATTTTTCTTGCATCCTTGGGTTGGGACCGGCGACTGGTTGCTCTTTGTAATTACGTATGCATGTTGTCATGTTACATGTCTCTGGTTTCTCGATACTTGGTTTGGGGATGCTGATATATCATAGTTTTTACCCCGTTTAAGACATGATATAAGTCCGTTTTATCGAGTCTTTATTCTATTATAGAGCCTTTTAGAGTCTTTTACAGGTCTTAGCACATTTGGAGCATTATTGGAGATATTGGAGTTTTATGGAGCGTTCTGGAGCGAAACTGAAGCCTGGTGACTAAGTGCCCGATCGAACCGTCAAGCATCGATCGATACCTCCTTGGTATCGATCGACACCCATCGAGGAGATTACGAGTCGCGACTTTTAATGAAGTTTAAAGAATTGCAAAACTTGCCCAGAAGACTATAATATTTACAGAAGACCCCAATTCGTGTTTTGGCTTTATAATTAGGTTTTTCAGCCACTTTGGTGGCTAAGCTTTTCATTACTTTTGATTCTACTTTGGTTTTTGGAGAGACAACTCTGAACTCCTGTTTATTAATTATTTCTTTGATGACCTATTCAATCATGTTGTTTTCATTCTCCATGTCTGAGTAGATCCACTTTAGGTTCAGGGTTCTCATAAGGGTTTTCTCTGAATGCTAGGTAGATTAGTTTATTAGGATTCACATCTGAATTACTTCTTCGCTTTAGGTTGTGTTCAAAGCTTGTTCTACATTAGCTACCTAGAACATAGATCTTAGGATAATTAATTAGGCACGACAGTGCGATTAATTACCTGATAGAACCCTAGGTGAGCAAAATAACCATTCGCAAAGAGATTTGGTTTAGTTATTTTGTGAACAAATCAAACCTGATCTAAAATCTGATTTAGACTTTAGGATTCGAAAAGAGATTTGGAATTCTAGGATTTAGATTTAGATAGTTTATTGTAACGACAGTTGGTTAATTATACTTTAGTGATTTGAATTCAAGAACCGCGCTAAATCTGAATCCTGTTAGTTAGTTTATATGCATTCATTGATTCCCTGAGAAATACCCTGAATCTATATTTCTCCCATTGAATTTACAACTCTTTTACTGTTTATTGCTTTTGTTTCATCTGATTTGCTTAGCTTGATTCAATACTATATAATATATTGTGTGATTTCTCTGAGTCCTTGAGTTCGACCCCTGATATACTGCAACAACTGCTTTAGTACTTTTTAGGGTATTAATTTGAGCATATCAAATTTGGCGCCGTTGCCGGGGACTCAATTTCGCCATTAGATTTTAGCTGTCGAGTTTCGACTAAGTTCGTCGGTATCGATCGATACTAATTAATGTCGGTCGATACTCGTCGTTTTCTTTGTTGATATCGATCGACACCACCCAGTGTCGGTCGATACTCATCACGATTTTTGATTACTTATGTTCTTGACTTTTGTGTTTCAAGTGCATGCCTAATCGTGAAACCAGAGGGAACAAG
>PKML01043805.1:59552-107664 GCA_002933935.1 Eutrema yunnanense | reverse complement strand
TCCTTTTAAGTTTAGTATAGTAACAATCGATTTGCTCCATTTATCAATTTTCATTTTAATTTTGAAGTTAATTTTTAAACTCGTGCAAAATCGAATATATAATACGATTGAGACAATAACACAAAAAGTATTCAGAGTTTCGAAGACTCATTTCTCTCATGATATCCTTATCGATTCGAAATAAAGTGTTTTCTGCCAAAGTCATTAATAAGACTCCAAAATGTTCATGCAACATCAACGAAATTCTCGCTTATCTGAAACCTTTTTTTTTACACACACTCAATCCTTATCCTCCTTTATATATAATTATGCAGTGTTTCTCACATGTGGTCGTAAAACCGAAGAAACAAAATTCACAAAGCTCGATAATATAATGAATAATGTTTCTTTGACACACACATTGGAATTACGAACGATTTTCTTCCCTCGTTGGAACTCTTCCTAAATTATGTTTCTTCATCATCTTTTCGTTCTTCTTTTTCATCATCTCAGTCTTCTCCGACTTCTTTGTCTTTTTCTTTTTATTCTTGTTTTTCTGCTTCCTGGTATTTTCCTTATTTTTTTAACCGTCTTGGGTTTCTTCTTTTTCATAATCTTCGATTTCTTCTTGTTCTTTTTCTTTCGTTTTTTATTCGTCTTCCTCTTCTTCTTCCTTCTCCTAATTCATTGCATTTGTCTTCTTTGGTTTCTTATTCTTCAGGTTTTTCTTAGCCTCCTTCCCCATCTTCACTTTCTCATACAATAATGTAAGATATATGATCAACCAACACAAAAAAGTAAAAACTATCCAAGACCAATAATTGTCGAATTCAAAATCTCTAAAAACAATTGATTATACATCGATATATTATGTGGATCATTGCGATTTTCTTCTCGAGCAATGCTTGTTTGTCTAAATACTCTGTCATTTCAAGTACTTTTACTATTAACACAAGATTTAAGAGTTAATATTACAATCCAAGCAAATATATATGTTCTGAAGTCGTGATCGAAGATGTGCCAATTATGGCTCATTAAGAAGCCTACATTAGAATAAAAAAAAGAAATACATATAAAAATAAAAAAAATTAAGACAACCATTACCAAAGAACTACACTTAAATGTTCCTGAAGGCTTTAACTTACATGTCAACCAGATTAAACAGAAATTAGGAACACGGAAGAGACGAACTAACGACGATATAATATCGAGCAATTACATGTTCTTGAAGGCTCTCTCTCTCTCTCGATTCATAATTTAGATCTCCCTTGGTTCTTCGTCAAAAATCTCCATCATGTTCTTCTTCTTCTTTTCATTCATGAAATGTAAATTTCACATTGGTTTAGTCTTGTCTCCTTCAAATTCTCTTTCTCTCTTTTGTTTTCTTAATTTTAATTCTTTGTTCTCCCTAACCGGAACTTTCTCCCCATTTTACGTGAATTGTCTCTTTTTCTTGTCGTTTATCTTTCTCACAAGCGCGAACACAAAACCATGATATCACATCGTAGGTAAATAATTCATTTGGTAGTTTTGATACCATGTTAAGTTTCATCTCTAGAGTAGTCATTATTTGTATAAGTTAAGTTTATGAATTAATTTATTTTTTCATTCTCCCTAGCCGGAAATCTCTCCTTGTTTTGCATGAATTGTCTTTCCTTCTCGTCGGTTCTTATCTTTCTCGCAAGCACGGAAACGAAACCATGGTATAAGAGTGTAGTTAAACAATCCATTTGGTAACTTTGATACCATGTTAAGTTTCATTATTTGTATACATTAAGTTTATGGATTATTTTAATTCTTCATTCTCTCTAGCCGAAAAGCTCGCCTTGTTTTGCCGGAATTGTTTCTCCTTCTCGTTGGTTCTTATCTTTCTCGCAAGCGGAGGGCACAAAACCATAGTATCAAAGCGTAGGTAAACAATCACTTCAGTAGCTTTGATACCATGTTAAATTTCATCTCTAAATCAGTCATTATTTGTATACATAAAGTTTATAGATGATTTCAATTCTTCATTATCCCTAGCTGGAACTCTCTGCCCGTTTTACATGATATGTCTCTCCTTCTTGCCGGTTCTTATCTTTCTCGCAAGCGCGATTACGAAAACATGGTTTCAGAGCATAGGTAAACAATCCCTTTGGTAGCTTTGATATCATGTCAAGTTTCATCTCTAAATTAGTATTTTTTTGTAACCATTAAGTTTATATATGATTTTAATTATTTGTTCTTCCTAGCCGGTACTCTCTCCATGTTTAACGGGAATCGTCTCTCCTTCTTGTCGGTTATTATCTTTCTCGCAAGCACGAGCATGAAACAATGATATCAAAGCGTAGGTAAACAATCCCTTTGGTATTTTTGATATCATGTCAAGTTTCATCTCTAAAGTAGTCATTATTTGTATACCTTAAGTTAATGGATTATTTTAATTCTTCGTTCTCCATAGCCAGAACTCTCTCCCTTTTTTACGGGAATCGTCTCTCCTTCGTGTATTTTCTTATCTTTCTTACAAGTGCGAGCACAAAACCATGATATCAAAGCGTAGGTAAAAAATCCCTTTGGTAGCTTTGATACCATGTTAGGTCTCATCTCTAAATTAGTAATTATTTGTATACATTAAGTTTATGGATTATTTTAATTATTTGTTCTCCCTAGACGAAACTCTCTTCTTCTTGTTTGTTCTTATCTTTCTCGCAAGAGCGAGCATGAAACCATGAAATTAGAGCGTAGGTAAACAATCCCTTTCGCAGTTTTGATACCATGCATGTTAAGTTTCATCTCTAAAGTAATCATTATTTATATACATTAAGTTCATGGATTATTTTAATTCTTCATTCTCCCTAGTTGGAAATCTCTCCTTGTTTTGCCAGAATTGTATCTCTTTTTTGTTGATTCTAATCTTTCACGCAAGTGCGAACATGAAACCATAATACCAGAGCATAGGTGCAAACATCAAACATAGAAACGAACTGCATTTGAAACCATAATACCAGAGCATAGGTGCAAACATCAAACATAGAAACGAACTGCATTTGGATGATGCGTCTAGCTACTGCATCAAGAAGTAGTTTTTAGACGCAACGCCCAGCATTTGGATGATGCGTCTAGTTCTTCTTCAACATCTTCGTTTTCTTAGAGCTCTTTTTATTTTATTTTTCTTTCTGTTTTTCTTTGTCTTCTTCTTTCTTATCCTTCTTCGTCATCTTCGTCTTCTCGACATCCTATTATTCAGGTTTTTCTTTGTCTTTTACTTCATCTGCTTTATCTTCTTCTTCTTTTTCTTTATCTTTCGGTTTTCTTCTTCCTCGTAATTTTCTTATTTTTTCACCGTCTGTGCTTTTTCTTTTTCATAATCTTCAACTTTTTCTTCCTCTTCTTTGACTTCTCATAATTCATCGCATTTGTCTTCTCTGTCTCTGGTTCCTTATTCTTCAAGTTTTTCTTAGCTTCCTTCCGCATCTTCACCTTCTCATACTTTGTCATCTTCATCTTCTGGTATCCTTTCTCATCTTTAACGTCTGGGTCCTCGTATTTTCCGAATTCTTCTTCATCAGCTTCGTCTTCTTCATCTTCCCCCTCTTCATTTTGTCATATTCATTGTCTTTTCCTTCTTCCTCTTCTTCGTCTTCGACTTCTACTTCTTCTTCTTTATCGTCTTTGTCTTCTCCGACTTATTCTTCTTCTTTTTATTTCGGTTCTTCTTCGTCTTCTTTCTTCTGATTTTTCTTCTTTCAACTATTCTTACTTATCTCGTCTTCGTCTTTTTCCTCTTCTGCTTCGTCTTTTTCCTCTTCTGCTTCGTCTTCATCTACTTCCTCTTCTTTATCTTCTTCCTCGTATTTGACTACTTTTCACCATATTCGTATTCTCCGACTTTTTTTTTTTTCAATGTTACTCCTCTTCTTCATATTCTCCTTCATATTCTTTGCCAGATTTAAATTCTTATTCTTCTGATTTTTCTTCGTCGTTCTTCTCATCTTCACCTTTTATACTTCGTCTACATCATCTTATGGTTTTCTTTTGTTCTACTTCTTTTTCTTCATCTTCCAGTTTTCTTTTTTTTGCTTCAACTTCCACATCTCTCTCTCTCTCTCTCTCTCTCTCTCTCTCACACACACACACACACAATTAGATATTCCTTGTTTTTTCCTCGAGAATCTCCAACATGATATTCTTCTTTTTCTCCTTCATGAAAGATAAATTCCACAATAAATATGTTTAGTTTTGTCTCCTTCAACTTCTCATCCCCTCTTTTGTTCTCTAAGTTTACCATCAATCATCTTGGCCATCTCTTCATTCTCCTTCTTCATATAAATAATACATTTTTTCGCCGTCAAAATAACTTCATCGTTTCAACCATTATTTCCTTGTATCTTCCGTGCAAAAAATTAACCACTTATTTAAATTGTATATCTAAATTTGAAAACAAAATTATATCAAAAATACAATTATCATATTGACTACATTATAGTATCATATTTAAATAAAATGCTATCCTATATGTATTAACTCCGATTAAAAGTATATATAAAAAACAAAATCCTAAAATGTCTTTCTTTCTCATATTTTCCTTCTTCTTCTTCAACATCTTCGTCTTCTTCGTTTTCTTCGACATCTTTTTATTTTTTTCTTTCATTTTTTCTTTGTCTTCTTGTTTCTTATCCTTCTTCGTCATCTTCGTCTTCTCGACATCCTATTATTCAGGTTTTTCTTTGTCTTTTACTTCTTCTGCTTTATCTTCTTCTTCTTCTTCTTCTTCTTTTTCTTAATCTTTCGGTTTTTTCTTCTTCCTCGTAATTTTCTTATTTTTTTCACCATCTTTGCTTTTTCTTTTTCATACTCTTCGACTTTTTCTTCCTCTTCTTTGAGTTCTCCTAATTCATCGGATTTGTCTTCTCTGTCTCTGGTTCCTTATTCTTCAAGTTTTTCTTATAGCCTCCTTCCGCATCTTCACCTTCTCATAATTTGTCATCTTCATCTTCATGTATCCTTCCTCATCTTTAACGTCTGGGTCCTCGTATTTTTTGAATTCTTCTTCATCAGCTTCGTCTTTTTCTTCTTCTCCCTCTTCATTTTGTCATATTCCTCGTCTTTTCCTTCTTCCTCTTCTTCGTCTTCGACTTCTACTTCTTCTTCTTTACCGTCTTTGTCTTCTTCGACTTATTCTTCTTTTTTTTATTTCGGTTCTTCTTCGTCTTCTTTCTTCTGATTTTTCTTCTTTCAACTATTCTTACTTATCTCTTCTTCGTCTTTTTCCTCTTCTGCTTCGTCTTCATCTACTTCCTCTTCTTTATCTTTTGATTTATCTTCTTCCTCGTATTTGACTTTTTTTCACCATATTCGTATTCTCCGACTTCTTCTTCTTCTTTTTTCAATGTTTACTCCTCTTCTTCATCCTCTCCTTCATATTCTTTTTCTGATTTAAATTCTTATTCTTCTGATTTTTCTTCGTCGTTCTTCTCATCTTCACCTTCTATACTTCGTCTACATCATCTTATGGTTTTCTTTTCTTCTACTTCTTTTTCTTCATATTTCGGTTTTCTTTTTTTTCTTCAACTTCCACATCTTCTTATCCTTATCCTTCTTCATTATTTTGTGCTATCCATCTTTTTCTTTTTCTTACAGGTTTATTATTTTTTGTTATCCATCTTCTTTTTTTTCTTCCAGGTTTATTATTCTTTTTTTTTGTTCTTCCATGTTCATTATTATTATTATTATTATTTGCATTTATCTTCATTACTTTAATTTATCTTGGTCTTCTTTCTCATTTTTTTGACTTTTTCTTCTTCTTCTTCTTCTCCGTCGTTTATTTCTAGTGTCTATTCTTCTTATTTTTGAATAGGAATCATATATAATATAAGCAAAGTGAGATTTAGGGATAGAGCTCTCTCATTCATTCTCAGCGTGGCTAATTATTCTCTTGTCCCTTTTCAAAAAGTCGTAAATACCCTTTTATTTGGTTTAATTTAAGTTTAATTAAATTCTCGATTCTGTTTCCGGTTTATATAATCCCACATATATTTAAATAACCGATTGAGAAATATATACTAAAACAAAAATTTGTACCTTTTTATTTGGTTTAATTTAAGTTTAATTAAATTCTCGATTCTGTTTCCGGTTTATATAATCCAACATACATTAAAATAACCGATTGAGAAATATATACTAAAAAAAAATCGTACATATATCATATATAGTGAAAACGAAGAAAATTTTCGGAATAGAGCTCTCTCATTCACCTTAAACCGTAAAATTCGGTTAGTCTTTTTTATATTGGTTCAAATTAAGTTTTTGTTGTACCGATTTCGGAAAACCCTACATAATCTCGAGAATGATATTCTGTGGCCGTTTTTGTGTTATTTTTTTGGTTGCGATTTTCGTTTCATCAAAACCCTAAATTTTTGACTTGATATATATCCCACATTTATAGTTTTTTAAGAAACTCATTCATTGCCATCGTCTCTTTGATCTGAAATCCCACTTTATGATTTTTTTAGAAACTCAAAAGCGGCCATCGTATACAAAACTCATTCATTGCCATCGTCTCTTTGATCCGTCATTTCCAGATCTGTGTGTATTCTCCCAATTTTCTTAGGGATGCGACATGATTTCTTGTGATTCTTTTCATTGGGTATGTTAAATTTGTATATCTGCATGGTCGTTATACAAAGTGATCTAGGTTTGTTTTTCAGATCAGGTGTTCACCTCAAATCGGAATTTGGATCTCTTACTCTTTTGATTTGATCGGGACCTGCTTATACGAATGGGATCCGAGAGAAGTGTTGATCGTAGGGGCATTCGTTAGCGAAATTTTAGGATGCATGTTTTGTTTTCTCAATTGATGGACATTGAATCTGGGTGGATGCTGCAAATGAGTGGGAGTTTTAATTGAGGATTTTATGTGTAATACTAAACAGGCTTGGAAAAATGGGTATGTCCTTCGGAAAATTGTTCAGTAGGCTGCGTATCCTCATGGTTGGTCTTGATGTTGCTGGTAAGACAACCATCCTGTACAAGCTCAAGCTTGGAGAGATCGTCACCACGATTCCAACCATTGGTAGAATTTCTATCTTTTCCTGCTCTTATCCACCTCTTAAGTTTGTATGTGAAATTGACACATCGTGCATTCATCTCAACGGATTGGGTAAAATTTTCGTATTTTGGAGAAATTTTAGTTTGCTTAGATTTGTCAGTTGATTAGCATGCGGTGTACTTCTACTTGTTGAAGGGTTTTCATCTTTGACTCATTGTTTATGACTATGATTAACAGAGTGAGTGCTTAATGCTTTACTACTGTGGAATTGACAATTTTTGTTTTTATTAGGTTTCAATGTGGAGATTGTGGAATACAAGAACATCAACTTCACCGTGTGGGATGTCGGGGGTCAGGACAAGGTACTGTCATTACATTGCTTTACAATTAATAAGCTAAATCCAAATCAACCGGCATTTCTACTATCATCCTTGATTCTCCAAGAACTGCTCCTTTTTGTTGATTCCAATATAACAAATGTTTTTTTGTTGGTTTCCTTATCTAGATTCGTCCATTGTGGAGACACTACTTCCAGAACACACAAGGGCTAATCTTTGTGGTGGACAGCAATGACCGTGACCGTGTTGTGGAAGCTAGGGACGAGCTTCATAGAATGCTGAACGAAGTAAAGCTCAAAACCTAATTCTCCTTCTCTATTTACACGAAGGAGTAAGAGGCATCAATTCTGGTTTGACATTGCTTTCTTATGTTTACTTTAAATCTTGCAGGATGAGTTGAGAGATGATGTGTTTCTTAACCCTTGCTTCGATAACAGAATTATCAAGACTATCGATGATCGAAACCTTAAAACCCTCTTTCAGAAGTTGAACAACGGTATGTGTCCCGATGAATCCAGCACCACCAGTAACAAGAATGTTCTGCTCCACGGAAGAACCCATTTCCACGAATTCGAGAGGGAAATTATCAAAGAACCCACTTCGCAAGGTCGATTCTTTATGCACTTTTGAAACTACCCTTTTGGATAAAAGAAAAAGAGAGGAGATCACAGCGAACAGTGGAGGTGAAAGAGATTAGAGAGAAACACAAGAAAGTTGGGTCCTTATTTAATGATTTTTGTAGCTTTCTTTACAAGTTGATAAGAACGCACGCAAAACTCAAATAGGAAAAGAGTGGGCTCAAATATGTTTTTGTTGGTTTCTATATAAAAACGGTAGTGATGATGATGACAACGATGATGAGATAATGATGGCTTTGATTCTTCAGATTTTCAGTTACGTATTGATCGTGTATTTTGGCTCTATTGGTGACATGTAATTTTAAAGTTTAGTTGCATTAGTTGTTGTAATTCAATGTAACTTCCCATAAAAATTATATTGTAGATTTATGTGGTGAGTATGTTGTAAAAACATGTTAACATTTTTGCCAAAACAATTGACTGGTAATTTTTCTGCGGTATATGTTGCACTATGTGTTATTAAAATAAATTAATTTTATAATAATTATAATAATCCATTTATTTCAAATATAATAACAAAAAAAATTAAAGAAATGAATACTACTGAAAAATAATTTTTCTGATTCACGTTTAACTAACAAAGAAATTTAGACGAATCAAAGAGACGATGAAAGAATGAATGAGTTTCGTTTCAAAGAGACGATGACCGCTTTTGAGTTTCTAAAAAAATCATAAAGTGGGATTTCGGATCAAAGAGACGATGGAAATGAATGAGTTTCTTAAAAAACTATAAACATGAGATATATATCAAGTCAAAAATTTAGGGTTTCGATGAAACGAAAATCGCAACAAAAAATAACACAAAAGCGGCCACATAATATCATTCCTAAATTTTTGACTTGATATATATCCAAGGCCGGCCCTGAAATTTTGGGCCATCTACCTTTAACACTAAAATCCAAGGCCGGCCTTGAAGTTTCTCTGGAATCCATTTATTTCAAATATAATATCATTCAGATGTTTCACCATCTACCTTTAACACTAAAATCGCAACCAACAAAAAATAAAAAATAACACAAAAGCGGCCCTAAAATTTTGATTTGATATATATCCCACGTTTATAATTTTGAAATCCCACTTTATGATTATTTTAGAAACTCAAAAGCGGCCATCGTCTCTTTGATACGAAACTCATTCATTGCCATCGTCTCTTTGATCCGTCTAAATTTCTTTGTTAGTTAAACGTGAATCACCTGCCGATGTCGATAATCTGGAGCACTGTATAATACTCAAATCATAGCTTAGTCACTTATAGATTCTCTTTGATCCTGTGGGTTTTTTTCTTTGATAATCTCTAATGGCTTCTTTTTTTTTTTTGATCGCTAGAACTTGCAATTGCATGTACGCTTTGATTCAGCAGAGGCAGCGAGATGTGGAATTCAGAGAATCAAGCATGTACGTTTTGGAGCAGAAGAGGGGTCAATGCAGATGAAGTGGTGGTTGCTTTCCAAGCTTTTGAGCAATTGAGCAGAGTCACTGTCCGACCAATGACACCAATCTCTTCAATGTCTGACATTCACGAAGTCATCTGCACACTGCATCAAGAAAAAGAGCAGCGATTGTGATTTTGCCGTTCCACAAGCATCAGCAGCTCGATGGATCGCTAGAGACGACGCGTGGAGATTACCGGTGGATTAACAGGTGGGTTTTGCTTGAAGCTCCTTGCTCCGTTGGGATATTCGTTGACCGTGGACTCCGTGGTTCGAGTCAAGTCTCGGCTCAGGACGTTTCTTACTCCGTTGCAGTTCTCTCTTCGGTGGTTGTGATGACCGTGAGGCTTTGGCGTATGGTTTACGCATGGAGGAGCATCCCGGAATTTCTTTGATGATTTTCCGATTTGTGGTTTCGCCGGAGAGGATCGGGGAGATTAATTGTGTCGAGGTGAATAACAACAACGAGAATGAGACTGGGAAATACGTAAAATCGGATGAGGAAATCATGTCTGAAATCAGGAAGAAGTCGTCGGTGGATGAATCGATCAAGTTCATGGAGAAACGGGTGGAAAACGCCGTCGTGGATGTTAGATCGGCGATTGAGGAAATGCGGCGGAGCAATTTGTTCTTGGTGGGTCGAATGCCATGTGGAGATATCGCGTTGGCGATCCGGGAAAACAGCGAATACCCAAAGCTTGGACCTGTCGGAAGTTTGTTGATCTCGCCGGAATCTTCGACGAGAGCAACGGTTTTGGTGATTCAGCAGTATAATGCCACCGGAACAGCTCCGGATTTGGCTGCAACTGGGACGGAGTTATTGACTTCTTCGCCGGATAAAGATTCTGAATAAAAATTGCAAGTCGGAATTTGAGACTAATGCGGGTATGATCCTTGGAACAGTTTCAATTGTTTTTTTTTCATTAAGTGGATTGAGTTTGCTTTTACAAATAAAAATAGTTTTTTCGTCTAAATTTCATTAAAATATGAAGGAGAAATATATGGTAGATACGGTTGAAATACACAAATCCGACAAAGATCGAATCTCTTTGAAACTAAGCTGGCGAATTCAGAAAACTCTCGGAGACAAAAGCTCCAAAATGGGGAAATAAGTAAAGGGATGAAATCCCTAAACAAACTAACAGAAAACCCTAAACAAGCTAACAAAAAACCACAATTTCTCGGAGATATTTGTTTTTTTTTTGTAGTTCCCTTTAGTTCAGTTTTTTTAGTCTTTGAGATATTTAGTCTCTGCATTCCGATTATTATATTTGGTTTTATGTTTGGTTTTATGTTTGGATTTGTTTATAGACGTATTGGTTATATTTGGGTTTTACCTTATCTTTCTGATTGGTTTAATATTAATAATAGAATTACCTTTTTGTTATTGTCTTTCGTGGATTGGATATGTGATTTACGTTTGGGATTATACACCTTGGTTTTTGGTTGTTATTTTAATTTTAATTTTTGTAGATATATAGGATCTGATTTATTTTTTTCAAGTGTTCAGCGTTGGGATCATGTGCCTTTTGATCGGTTAAGTTATACCTTTTTAGTCAATTTCATCGATTAATCTAATGCGGTGTTAATTATTATTATTTTTTCTTTTCAAAAATATACAACACTCTCATAATTTTAATTGGATACATGATAACAGCGAAAAAAATTAGTCAAATAATTTTATTTTAAAGATATTCCGATAAGACTCAAAATAATTAAGAATGGAAAAGTAAATCTTTCAAATAACAATTATAAAAATGTCAAAATCATAATGATGAAAGAATTAAAATTCTAATAGTGAAAATATATTTCTTAGAAAAGTGTAAAGATTAGAATTAGGGACGACAAAAAATTATATTATTTTAAAAACATTAAAAAACATAAATCAAAAGTTGGATGCAAACCAAAATAAAACATGTTATCCCAAAAATTTCACGCTTTCTTTCCTAATTTCACCAGAATTATTATATTACCTTTAATGAAATCGATTAGCTACAAATCCATGCAACTATCAATTAAAATTCTTATTCAAAAATAAGAAGAATAGAAACCGAAAAAAAGAAGAAGAATAGGTCGAAGAAGACGAAGACACAACCCATATAAAACCCAGAAGAAATTGAAAATGATGGATAACACAAAATAATGAAGAAGGATAATAAGAAGAAAACAGGAAGAAAAGGACAAAGAAAAAAGAAGAAAACCAGAAGATGAAGAAGACCAGAAGATGAGGTAGACGAAGTAGAAGAAGGTGAAGATGAGGATAACGACGAAGAAAAATCAGAAGAATAAGAATTCAAATAAGACAAAGAATATGAAGGAGAAGAGGAAGGAGAAGAGGAAGAAGAGGAGGAGTAAAAATTGGAAAAAAACAAAAGAAGAAGAAGTCGGAGAATACGAATATGGTGATAAAGAAAGAAAAGACGAGGAAGAAGATATATCAAAATATAAAGAAGAGAAAGTAGATGAAAACGAAGCATAATAAGAAAATAAGTTGAAGAAAACCGAAAGAAAAAATAAGAAGAAGAAGTCGGAGAAGAAGTAGAAGTCGAAGACGATGAAAAGGAAAAAGGAAAAGACGAGGAAGATGAAAAAAGGAAGAGGGGGAAGAAGAAGACGAAGCTGAAGAAGAAGAATTCGGAAAACACAAGGACCCATGCTTAAAGATGTGGAAGGACACCGAAAGATGAAGATGAAAAAGTCTGAGAAGATGAAGATGCAGAATGAGGATAAGAAAAACCAGAAGAATAAGGAACCAGAGAAGACAAAGAAAACAAATGTGATGAATTTGGAGAAGTCAAAGAAGACGAAGAAGAAGACGAATAAAAACCGGAAGAAAAATAAGAAGGAGAAGTCGAAGAAGACAAAGATTATGAAAAAAAAGAAGAAGCCCAAGACGATGGAAAAAATAATAAAATTACGAGGAAGAAGAAAAATCGAAAGATAAAGAAAATGAAGAAGTAAAAGACGAAGAAAAACATGAATAATAGGATGTCGAGAAGACGAAGATGATGAAGAAGGATAAGAAAGAAGAAGAAGATGATGATGAAAAAGAAGAAGGAAATGACAAGGAAGAAGAAAATCTGAAAGTTGAATAAGAGAGAGAATAGGAGGACAAAGTCGATGAAGAATAAGAAGAAAAGGACGAGGAAGAAGACTGAAGAAAAGAAAAAGAAAAATCAGAATAAAAAAAATTATGACAAGATGAAGATGTTGAAGAATAAGAAGGGGAATAGGATGATGCATTTGGAGAAAAAAACCCATATATAATCTTTGAGAAGAATCAAGTGACAATCTTATGGTGTCAGTCCCAACTCACAATTTAATTAGATACTATTTTTGGAAACCTCATAAGATAATCAATTTGAAAGTGAGAGCAACATTACAAAACTTAGAGAGAGAGAGGGAGAGGGAGAGAGAGAGATTTATATTATATTTTTTAATTCTAATGTAAGCTTCTTAATCAGCCATAATTGATAGACTCGCTATTATGTGTTTTAACACATCTTCGATCTCGACTTCGAAACATATCTATTTTATTTGTTTGAGTTTTTAATATTAACCCTTCAAAACATTAGATTTGGAGTCCTAAATATAAATATGTCGTGATCGAGTCCTAAATGTAAATATTTAAAGTCGGAAATGACGAGGAAGATGACAAAGACAAAGAAAAATAAAAAACCATAAGTAGAATAAGAAGGCGGATGAGACCAAGACGTTGAAGAAGAAGACGGAGGAGAAAGTTAAGGATTTGGAGAAGAAGAATACAAACTGGAAGAAGGGGAAGAAGACGAAGGTGATGAAGAGGAAGAAGAAGCAAAGACAATGAAAAAGAGAAAAGGAAAATATGAGGGAGAAGATAAACCAAAATTTAAAGAATAAGAAGAAGAAGGCGAAGCAGGAGAATTTGAGGATGAAGACGGGACGAAGAAAAACCAAAAGAATAATAAGCCAGAGAACGAAGACGATGAAGAAGGAAAACCAGAAGAGATAGACGAAAACAAACTGAAAGAGAAAGAAGAAGAATTGTTGGAGAAGACAAAGATGATAAAGAAAAAGAAGTAGAAGTCAAAGACGATTATGAAGAAGAAGAAAATATATCAAAGACGATAAAAAGAAGAAGAAAAAGACGAGGAATAATCAATTATAGCGAGAGACACTTACGACAAAATGGAGAGAGAGTTCTAGCGATGGAAATAAAAAAAGAATTGTTTTACATACAATGTGTGATTGAATGAAACATTATTCAATATGTTATCGAGCTCTATGATTGCCATTGCTTTATTTCGTATTTTTATGAATAATATTAGATGTTATTTCTTTTTTTTTCTTTTTTTTTGGATTGATCGTAAATCAAACATTGTTGTTATATTTGTGTTTGAGTAATAACTTAATGATGTAATTAATTAGTTTATGAAACATATCTGCCGGCGTAAGGCGCGGGCTACCTACCTAGTTATAATTGATAAATGCATGGATTTGAAAATAATCAATTTCATTAAAGGTAGTATAATAATTTTTGTGAAATTTGGAAAGAGAGCGTGAAATTCTCAAGAACACAAATGTCCAGTAATTATCCAAAACATCTAGTGGTTAATCTAAACTCACAATTCATCAACATATCGGTGATAAATCTTAGTAATGAAAACAACAGATGGACATTTATAAAGATAAGCATGTGGAAGCTCGACTCTTATCTTCCACACACCTCCTTAATATAGCCTATCAAAAACACACAAATAAGAAAAACAAAGATAATATAATTTATCCAAGATATATATAAACAAAATCTCAATAATCATCAATAATTGCAAAACCCTATCATCATTCAAAATCAGAAGAATCATAATCAGAATCAGAATCAAAACGCAGAAGAACCAGTGTTTGATTAAGAAAAAATAATAATGATATTGGGGGGGACTTACTGTATTTGGTTCCATTTCAACAAAGAACTCTTGCATGCCATCGTTGATCGTCTCCACTTTATATTCACTCATCATCCTGAAAAGAGATCAAATCAATCAACCCAAACAAAAAAAAAACACTCAAAAGAACATAAAATTAGCGTCTCATCTTCACCTAGCATGAAGCACTTTCTTTGTCCAACTAAACAATTAATCTGTAATAATGACTTCTCCTAACGTGAGAACACCAACACTGCTTATCCTAACAATTTAGCAAACATTAACACAGATCCCCAAAGACTAAACATGTCGTCTACTAAAATTCTCACTTTTTAGTACCAATTAACAAATTAACGAATATTCTCTTTCACGAATCAAGGAGAGTAAGACTTTTATACCCAAACGTAGAAACATTAATAATACTCCTTCACACACTCATTTTTTTAGTTGAGCATTTTTACAAACACTTAGTAGACACATAAAGTAGAAGAGAAAAGAAAAACGAATGCAAGTATCCTCTCTTACACATAGAAAATGTCTGACGCAGAATCTCCTGAAAGCAACTGTACGGGTTCATGGGACTGTGCCAAAATCACAGCTAATACTTTTGAAGCATCGTTCACCTGAGAATGTCCACCATATGATGCCCCAAGCTTAGGCTACTTGATATAAACAAAAGCTTACTCTGTATTAAGATAAACATTTTAAACCAGAGATCAACTCCTTTACCTCTCGGAAGAAACTCCTATCTGGATACAATCTACTCAAAGCAATCCTGAGATGAAGGGAGCCACATGTTCTTTTTGTGTTTCACTTGAAGCGGTCGCATAAAGCAGTAAAAATTTCATACAATGAGCAGACAACACAAGGATATCCCACGTGATGGTGCTCTAGTGTTGAATTCCACAAGAACTCAGCCTGAAACCTCTCTAGATTCCATAGAGATTNTTTGAGATGTAAAGCTGAAATACCAAATCCTCCACATTCATCATGAACTTAAACCCAAAGTCTGGAAATTAGAAAACGAAACCCTAATTGATTTTCGTTGTTATCTTCTTCATCTCTATTCTGTTTTTTTTTAAATCGAATTGTGTAATATTTTTGTCTTGAATCATCATGATGTACAACACCAACAACACGACCATATCTTACTATAGTATCGAAGAAAAACGATTATAAGAACAAAAAACACAACAAACTAAATTCGATAGAAATTTTAAAAGTAGATTTTTGTATACAAAAAAGCAATACCGCTAAAAGCCGAGACTCCATACCCGCAGTACCTTTAGAGAGAATCGCAAACGATTCCTAGATGGGCTCTTGCTATACGAAGGTGTCCTACCAAAAAAAAAAAAAAAAACTCATTAGTAGTGTTTTTGCGAGGACAAATTTGTGGTTCTTCAACCGATGTCCTTCTCCAACAGTCATGTAGCACCAGTTAATTCTGAAAATTACCAACATACTCGTGGTGTAGATATGAATCTCTCTTAACATAATAGCATCCCCAGACCTCTCGAATATGAACTTAGCTTCTTTCACAGATTTTTCAAGTGCCAAGCCGTGCTTAAAAGCATCATATCCAAGCAATCCATACATTCATATTCGCTCCACCTCGCTTTGACTAAAGCTAGATCAAACACGTATAGAGTTTCAAACAGAAAACACAGTCCAATACCCAGATGATGAAGAAGTCGCTAGGGCTCAGCTTAATATCACAGTTTTTTTGTGGCGGGTTTTGTTATTTATAGGTCATTATAGGTTAAGCTATTAGGTTTTAATGATATGAATACGATTAATGATAAAAGGTTTTAAACATAGCCCAGTATGAGTTTACAAAATTAACGACCCAATGGAAAATATAAACCGGAGAAGCAGAATTGACAATTTAATTAAACTTAATTTAAACCAATTAAAAGGATATTAACGACTTTTTGAGAAGGGACAAGAGGATAATTAGCCACGCTGAGAATGAATGAGAGAGCTCCATCCCTAAATCTCACTTTGCTTATATTATATATGATATCCGTGAATCGTGAAAAATCAATGAGATCGATCTAAATCGAAATAGTTGAGTTGTTCGATATGGGTCGATTTCATAGATCGACCTATACGCTTTATTTTTTTTGGATGAGTAAGTACTTTATGATTTGTATCAACTCATGAATTATCCGGAAGTTTGGTTCTCGACTATTTGTAAATTCTAGTTATTTGACCATATATCCGATCCGCAACGTAAATATTATTACAGATTTTTTATAAAAAAAATAGTAAAATCAAAATTTAATACAATTAATTACAATAATTATTTCAAAGTTCGTATTGTGTCTCAGTTTTCAAATTTTTAATAGTCTTCTAATTAGTTTTATAAACAAATTTTCTTATATATACGATAGATAATACATATAAAGTTTATATATGTTTATGTATCTCTATATAAATACGTATATATGCATATATTTATATTTTCATAACATAATAGATCTTCATAATTCCTAATTTTTTTATTTGTGACTTGCTTCGTTTCTAATGAGTGTTAAAATTTTAGTTTTTCTTGGCGTAGTAAACATAAAATTAGTCAAATTTTTGAATCGAATCGAATATTAGGGATATTTGTCCAGTTCTATAACTAAAAACTCATATTAGATAGATTTCAAAGTTTTTTTTTGTTCAACTAATCGATTTCATGGTCTAAGTAATGGAAATTGTAATAAGCCCTAGATAAAATTCAACTATATTCTCATCCTAATTAGATGTTGAAGTGGCGATTTGCACTTTAATTTGAGAAGACTAAACTATAAAAATCGAAAATCCTTCGTCTCCCTTTTCCTGTTTCCAAAATCGTATCTTCTTTCTTCTTTTACCCAAAAGCCAAAATACAACTTTTTTTTGGCCATTGCATTGTTAACGTTTGTTAATACATGCATTCCCTTTTCGAAAAGGTCAAGGTTTTCATTCCCAAGAATTTTTGTAAAAGTTTTTAAATGTTTCCGATAAATATGAGGGGGTTTTTTTTTACACATTCCCCCATTTCTATATATATATATATATATATATATATATGTATGTATTTTGGCATTAGCCATTTTAGTTGATAACTTTACTTAGTTTTCCTGGTTTTTTTTTATTAGTAGAAAAATCCAAGAATTTTAAGGGACTGTTCATTGCCTCTTGAGACATTCTGTCGGATTTTATAAAACTCATCAGGTGATCTCGCTTTTTTTGTTTTGCCTCTCTCTTGATTTTTAAAGTGTTGATTTTCTGTCTTGTAGTGTTTTGATGTGTGGAAAATCGAAATTCTGATTATATGATTCCGAAATATGTGCTAAACGCGTCTTTTATACTGAGTATTTGAAGTTGTCTTGTGAAATCTTCAGATCAATTTCGCGAGCGGATCTTATGGAGGAAAGCTTTGGCAGAGAAAAAGGAATACACGACGAAAGGCCTGCAGGTTTCTTAAGTGCGACAGAGGATATAATAAGCAAACTACCTGACTCCTTGATATCTCAGATGCTAATGTATCTTCCGACAACAAGGGATGTTGTTAGGACTAGTGTATTGTCCAAGAGGTGGAAAAGTATCTGGCTTTTGATTCCCGGGTTAGATTTGAACTCTAATGAGTTTCCATATTACAATGCCTTTGTGAGTTTGATGGACAGCCTCCTAGAGTTCTTAAAGGAACAGAAGTCATGCTTGCACAAGCTCAAGCTAAGTATTCCTATAAGGATGATGAGAACAAACAGTCTTGTCTCACGCGTTGGATAGACTTTGTGGCTACGCCTAAACTTAAGCTTCTTGATGTTGAGTGTCTTCTTGCGAAGCGTGACTGTTTGGAAGTGATGCCATTAAGCCTCTATATCTGTGAGACGTTACTTTACTTAAGACTCCATCGGGTATTGTTGGGTAAGTTCGAGTCTGTTTCCTTACCTTGTCTCAAGACTATGCGTTTGGAACTCAACGTATATGCCAATGAGGCGGGTCTAGAAACGCTTATCTCGTCTTGCCCTGCCCTTGAAGATTTGAGCGTTGTTAGAAGGCCAGATGATAATGTAAAAGTTTTGCGAGTGCACTCTCAGACATTAACAAGTCTCCGTATACAAGGTGATGATCATGATTATGAGTTTGGAGAATTTGATAGTGAAAACTTGGGGCTTTTGATTGATGCCCCTAGACTCAAGTATTTGAAATTCAAAAATGAATTATCGGGGAGTAAAATAATAAGCACCCCCAGTTCCTTAGCCAAGGGCAGTATTGCTCGTCGCTTTCATCTGAAGGATCGTGCTGATAAAGTTGACTTACAAAAGCGATATATGGTTCGCAACTTTTTCACCACCATATCGGGAGTTAGCTATATGAAGATTTCTTACGATGCTGTCGAGGTAAATGTCTATGCAATTCATATATATATAGATAATGCTCATTCATAATTTTTTTGCTCACCAATATTCTCGTCTCCCTTTTTTGTGAGTAGTTTATCCAAGATATCATGCCATTACCCCAATATTGCAACCTGTCCTATTTGAAAGCAGAGTTTTTTGGCTCCCCGGAAAGCCTGCCAACGTTTCTTGAAAACTTTCCAATTCTGAAATCCCTAATCTTGGTAATGACTTGCACAAACCCTAGAGTGTTATCTAAAATTCATTAATCTTGTGTTTTGTATGTTGTGTGTTTTAGAGGTATTACATATCTGCTTTATGAAACAAATAAGTCACTCGTCCGTGCCTCGGTGTTTACTGTCATCGCTCGAGTTTGTAAAGATAAATAGCTTTTTCTCTCAAAGGCCTGTTGAAATGGAAGTAGCCAGGTACTTTGCAGAGAACTCAGTGATCCTCAAGAAACTTGTTCTACGTTCGACTTTAAACATGCCAGAGTTGATTAATGATGAAAACATAGTAGAAGATCCTGTCGTCTTAAGGGATCTCCTTGAATTACCGAGGCGGTCTAGCACGTGTGAATTCGTAGTTTGTTGACCGTTAAAATGACATTTAGGTTTGTCTACGATCAGACTTGGTTAGATTTGGATTTTAACTTTGTTGATTTCTGTTATCATGCCATTTTATGAGCTTTGGCCACAGCTCTTGGATAATGTTTGAGGATTCCAAACTTTTTAAAGTTCAAAGTGATTGTCATTTTGCATTACGCGATTTGATATTTTACGTTTTGAGATTATTTAAAACATGATGAATAACGCATGCACTCGCAGCAATATTAATGCAAGGTAGTAGACTAGTAGTAGTAGTAGTAAAGATCCTTTTAAAACAAAAATGAAATGCATGTTGTAGAGATGGCTTGTGAAAATACAATATTATATTATTAAATTAAGCTTGAATTTTCAAAATAAAATAAAAGTGATAAAGATATATATATACGATGATGGAGGAACTATGGGAAGAAATAGGGTGTTGTTGAAAACAAAAATAATCCACAAAATCTTAGAGCTAGATGAAGTTATATCAATATACAGTTATGAACATCTAACACATGGCCTTAATTCGTTTTTTAACAAGAAAAACAAATTAGGTCAAGAGAATATTCTCTGATAGAGTATTGATACCATGAAATATTTCGTAATGACTTGGTTTATTTCATTCACAATGTTAAAGTATTTACAATTTAGTATTTCTCATTCCCTATGATATTTCCTTTTTGTGATAATATCAAATTTAGGATTTATATATATTAGTTCCTAATGGCATCTCCAACTCCACTCTAGTTTCCATTCTAAAATAAAGTAAATCTATTTCTTATTCTATATTTGGAGTAAACCTATTTCTTACTCTATTTTAGAGTATAAAATGGTCCTTCTAACTTTTAAATTAATTCTTTTATTTATACATGAAACAAATAATAATAATAATATTTTATTGTAAAAAATCTGTTTTTCATTTAAATTACTATATTATAGTATTTTCAAAGTTACATCACACCAAACCACCTCTTGTGATGTGTTTATATTATTTGGGATAATTTGCAAAGTAATATTTCTCTCTCCTATATTACAATTAAAACAAAATCTACTATGTTTTATTATTTTTATATGTAACATAATTTTCTTCATATAATAAATGTATAATTTAAATAATATCATAATTTATGGAAGCTTTATACAAAAATAAAATAAGTGAGGTCAAATTGTAAATTTTATAAATAAAATTTATTAGTAATAAAATCAAAATAGAATATACTTTAGAATATTCATTTTTAGAGTGAAAAATAGAGTGATACATTAAAACAAAACCTAAGTCTATTTTAAAGTTACTTTATTTTAGAATGAAAAATAGAAAAATACATTAGAAATGGTCTACTTAGCTTTCACCGCGCTTTCATCACATTTTTCAAATTGTTTTGACAAAAATGGATAATTTTGGCGTATTACATCTCATTTCAAGTCAAAAATCAAGAATTTGAGTTTTTATTTATTTATTTTAACTTTGATTTGGGCATAACCCCGCAGATTTCGACTGCAAAACGCATAATTGACGTTTCGACAGCCTCTGTGGCCGCTTTTTAAAACATAATTATGGTAGACAGGCCGATAATCAGTAACCACGTTTTGTGTTATAGCTAATTTTCTTGACCGAGAAAGATGAAGCTTGTAATATGATTTTACAGCAGTTTGAAGGTTAAAGTGAGTTGAGTTCTAAGGGTCAGCTTGAAGATGGTGATAATATACTTCTAAGGCTTCGTTGATTTGGGTTAGTTGATTAGAACTCATAAAAAAATAAAAAAAATACTTGCAAATAAGTGAAGAAATCGAAATATGATGAATGAAGTTTATTTTTATTTTGTTATATAAGTATTTCAATTTTACATAAGTTTTTCATGATGCAACTTGTATCCTTATTGGTAGGCGGTCTAGCTAGATGGACTACCCACATCATGAATTCATGCATGTCTTGGAATGGATCCTTTGAAGTTTGAACCATATATTGTCTGTCCAAGGTTGAACATCCACTCTTGGCCGAAGGGCTTCCCATGTGTGCTTAACAGAATAACATTTAAGCTCTTCTTCGTGAACTTGCCAGTAAAAGGAGCCATATGTCCATATTAGAATGTTAGAAAAGTCTCACATTGGAAGTTGGAACATTTCTTAACAAGTATATAAGATTCATGGGCCAATCCACTCATAGCCAATTTGTTTTGAGTTAGAAGCTCATAATTCCTAATATGGTATCAGAGCCCAAGGTTGGCCCAACAAGCAATTTCCCATGAAAACGGTTTTCCACATTCTAAGTGGTCCGTATAAATGGTTCGTCTTGTTGTTGTCCGAGATGAGTGTGCGTTGTCCCGCCCTTATCTCGAGGAGGCCTATTAGAATGTTAGAAATAGTTCCACATTGGAAGTTGGAATATTTTTTAACAAGTATATAAGGTTCATGGGCCAATCCACTTATATATGAATTGGTTTTGAGTTAGAAGCCCATGATTCCTAATAGTCGATGTAAGAGACGGTAATAGGACTGTAGATTTTTAAGTATTTGGATATGCCTGTTGTCCGTGCGGTCTAGCACGTTTTTGACCGCGAGCGAAAATGATCTTAGTCCATTTAAACCGTTTTGTATTTGGGCGTAATCATGGACTACTACTATCCATAATTATATGGATTGAGTGAGCCGTCCCATGGACATACAACTCAATTGACAGCTCTAATGTAGAGAGATGAATGAAGATTATAATGGTCAATACATATTGGAATGGAAAATAGTCTACTCAATATTGTTTGGCAATATCGTTAATTTGACCGTGTTTAGTAATGTCCCAGTTTTCTTGGCCAAAGACTAAATCGTAATCTTTATAATATTATTTAAGAATATATTTTTCAAAAACGAACTTTGTTTTGTTAATTATTACATATTATGTCATTGCAAATAAGAAAAGATAATTAAAATAGAAAATAATATAATTATTTTTTAAAATTATTGATGAGAATATGGAAAATATTTATTTATCATTAAAGAGGTTATTTATTATTTAGTTTCTTAATTATTTTTAATATTATATATTTTAAAATAATAATCAATCCATATATATATTCAAAGAAACAAATCTATTCGAAATTTTGCTATATTTTCACTATATTTTATTGTATTTTATTTGAATATATATCAAAATAAAAGTTGAAAAATATTTTACTAATTTTATAAAAAGTTAGACAAAAGAAAATTAATTTTTTTAAGAGTTCGTGAAGTAACCACAAAACTAGAGTCATCAAACAGTGCATATTAGAGTTATGTTTTCAAGATTATAGGTTTTGCGGGTTAGCCCGAATAGTATGTTAGTACACTACAAAACGGGTTAAATAGACAAATTATTCCGTTTGACAACTCTATCTATAATTATGAGTTAGATATATTATAAAATTGAGATAAAAGTTTTTTTCTGAAATTTCAAAACAATTTATTAAAAAAAATTACTTCACGCTACGCGGATTAAATCATAATTCTTTACTAAATTCGATTCAGAGACTATAACTATGGTTTAAATTTGATTCAGAGACTATGTTTTAAATTCAACTATATGATTCAGAGACTTTGGTTTAAATTCGATTCAGAGACTATGGTTAAGTCCTAGTTCTTTATTAAATTCGATTAAGAGATAAGGCTTTTTAATTTGGGCTTGTTTGTTTATGCGGACATCGATATCTCGTTTCGTTACAAGTTTTACTCTGAAACCGAACAAGATATTTGTGGCCTTATCCCACACATAAACACACTCACGAAATTTCGCAAACTTAGAATTGGCCGAAGGCAACAATGGCGAAGAAGAAGGAGCTGTTATCGAAAGCGCCGTGGAGAGGCGACGACGATGACTCCGATAAGTTTAACGGCGCGAAGCTTAAGGTCACAAAGGAATCTGACGGCATGTCGAAGATGCACGTCCCTAGCCATGGAACCAAGAAGGGTAGTCTCGCCGATGACGAAGATTCTCTCGAAATCGATCCTCAGCTTCGCTACAGCTTCAATCGCAACTATCAGGTCTCTCAAAATCCTCTCTCTTCTTTACGGTAATTCTGGGTTTCATATACTTAATTTTCTCCTCTCTGTTTCTGCCTTAGGAAATTTAAAATTTGGGAGATTACTAGTAAAGTTGTAACCTTGCCTTTATTTACTTCTCTGTTCACTCCTTTAGACCAATGGGTATTGTAGAAATGGGGAAAAGATCAATCCTTTATGTTTATGTGTTGTCACTGTCTAATATTGAAGCCTCATGTGAAGCAAAAGAAGTAAATTTAGTTGCAAAGAATGGTTTCTAATGGATTGATCTCTCTTCGTTACATAAAGTTTCGACGTCCAACAGATTGTATCCAATTCAAGTTCTGAATGAATTGAAACTTTTTTCGAAAATGATTCATACTCGTTTGGGGGCTCTGCATCATTCAAGGTTTAAACTTTTAGCTCGTGGATAGAATCACATATAAAACGGATTCATATTTCAAGAACAAACTATACTAACCGTAAGACTGTTTTAAAGGGGTCTTTGTGTTTCTATATGCGTTGCATTATGGTAATAGTGGGTGGTATGCTTTCGTGGAAAACAACTGTGTAGTTTTAATGTAAACCTGCTTAGCCTTGGTGATTAGACCCAACTTTGTGACCAAAAGTATCTCTGGTAATTGGTACTGCTATTCTACTGTTAGTAAAGGTCACTTTGGCTATAGACTACTTCGTTTCTTGGTTGAGGAGATACCGTGTAGCTAGTTCGGACATGGCAATCTATTTCCTCCACTTAGTTTTATAAAAAAAGAGACATGTTTTATAATCGTTGGGATTGGAACAGTTTTGAATAGAACCTGAATCATGACACACCGCGAACCGTCTGTACATAGAAAGCATGTTGTGTGCAGTCACATGGTTTTCATAGAGAAGCAGTTTCTGAATAGCTTCACTTTTCTTTTTTATAGATTGTACAATCTACCTTTTCCTAACCTGTAAATTCTGACACTCTATTACAGTTCCTGCAAAGAGTATTCACTATAGACACTTTGGTGAAGCCTCTTCCTCCTGCAATGGCATACAATGTCTCTCGTAACTTGAGCTTCTTCACCCGCATTTTCACTCAGTTCTTTGGTGAGTACGATTTTCCAATACAATGGGTTGGTTTACTCAACAGATTGAATAGTCAAATGTATTCTTGCCGTGTGATAAAAGTAGAGATGGCATTCTCAGTGTTTTTCAACCTTGAGGCCCTCAATGATGGTATGCGGGTTTGACGGGTTGATATTGTTGATGCAGATCCTGAAGGCATTGCAAATGCACAGAAGTCTCTGGGATTGGGGCAGGAAGATAAAGCTCGTCGTGTTCGTTGAAGATGTGACCATCTTTAAAGCCTGTGAATGAACCCAGGATTGTGGTTAGGATGATTAAAATGTCCTCAAGGAGATGTTTTTGTATGAATTTTCCAAAGTACAATGAAACTTCCAAGTTCCATTTACGCACGAAACAATCCTTATGTCCAAAAAATACAAACCACTTTTTGTTTAAACCAAGCTTAATTCCATATGCCACAACGTTTTTTAATGTCTGGAACAATCTTAAAAGCTTAAACCTTGCTGAAATGATTATTCATCAGTTAACTCCCTGTGAAAGAGTTCACTGTACCATATGGGCCGACTACAAACTAAATGGACCCTATCCCGAGCCCATTTGAAATGACATCTCCCAAGAATATGGGAGAGTCCCACATCGGAAGCTCCATTGGCAGTGTCTGATGCAGAGTGTGTAGAAGAAGAGACGTTGAGGCAACGGTGAAAGGTACTTACCTGGATGGGGTCAACGAGTGACCAAGAAGACTCGTGGCCTAGGCTTGTGACTTCCATTGCACACTAAGGAAGGGTGCTTAAGCCTAAGGTCTCCCCATTGAGGGAGAGCCTACATCATTATTTGTGGTAGTGGGAGCCTGCGTTCGCGCGGCTCCCTCCCAATTCTTATAGTTCGAACATTTCTGTTGATACCAGTGTGGAATCAATGTCTTTATAGGCTCCATAGTGGTAATCTCATATAGTAATCATGCTTCCTAATCTCATAGTGGCATACAATGTCTCTCGTAACTTGCTTCTTCACCCGCATTTTCACTCAGTTCTTTGGTGAGTACGATTTTCCAATACAATGGGTTGGTTTACTCAACAGAGTGAATAGTCAAATGTTTTCTTGCCGTGTGATAAAAGTAGAGATGGCATTCTCAGTGTTTCTCAACCTTGAGGCCCTCAATGATGGTATGCGGGTTTGACGGGTTGATATCGTTGATGCAGATCCTGAAGGCATTGCAAATGCACAGAAGTCTCTGGGGTTGGGGGCAGGAAGATAAAGCTCGTCGTGTTCGTTGAGATGTGACCATCTTTACAGCCTGTGAATGAAAAAGCATTATGGTTAGGATGATTACGATGTCATCAAGGAGATGTTTTTTACGAATTTTCCAAAGCACAGTGAAACTTCCAAGTTCCATTTAAGCACGAGACTTCCCTATGTCCAAAAATACAAACCACTTTGGTTTAAACCCAAGCTTAGTTTCATAAGCCACAACAGTTTTTTTTTTTGGTTGGAACAATCCTTGCTGAAGAGATTATAGTATACATCAGTTGACTCCTGGTGAGAGTTCACGCTACTAGGGTATCTGATAGGCCGACTTGTAACTAAATGGGCCTTAGCATGGGGCCATATGAAATGGCATTTCTCCAAGAATATGAGTCCCACATCGGAAGGTCGAGTGGCAGAGTCTAATGCAGAGTGTGTAGAAGAAGAGACGTTGAGGCAACGTTGAAAGATACTTACCTGGATGGGGTCAACGAGTGACCAAGAAAGCTCGTGGCCTAGGCTTGGGACTTCCATTGCACATTAAGGAATGGTGCTTAGCCTAAGGTCTCCCCATTGAGGGAGAGCCTGCATCATTATTTGTGGCAGTGGGAGCCTGCGTTCGCGCAGCTCCCTCCCAATTCTTCTAGTTCTAACTTTTCTTTTGATACCAAAGTCTTCATAGGATAGATAGAGCTAATCTCATATAGTAATCATGTCTCCTATTCACTTGAACTGACGCAAAAACAGTGTTAGTTTTCTTGGGATCCCATAGATAGTGTTTTACCAACCCAACATGGAAGTCGATCTACCGAAAACTCATCATATAAATGTGTTCTAATACTTATAGTGATGCCTTGTATGTACAATATAAGCTCCATTGGAATGAGTTTCACCATTACCAGTCATAAGTCGCTTTATAACTTACCATTCTTTTGTTTTCTACAGAATTAGTAAGTGTAAATAAAGATGAGTAGAAACGGTATACGTTACGTACTACTTATTTGGAAGTAACTTTAATGTTAATTTAGATTTATTTGCCTCAGAAACAGTAAAACAAATTGGTAGATGCTTCTTGCTCCAACTTTGCTCCTATTTTTCCGATGTGGGAAAGTTTTGGATCCTATTTTTTTTAGATCCTTCGGTCTTTAAGTTTTGCCGTTTTGGTGTCGTATTGTTGAAGTAATTCAGAATTCTCAAAAAGATTTACTTTACAATTAATTCTAGTTTTTTCCACTTTAAGAAAATAATTGAATAGTTTCTTTTGAGTACTGTTCCAATTGTTACAACTTATGGACTTGTGACTTGCGACACAAACAACTGGAAAGCAACACATTAGACTCTGAGACCTCACGAGATTGCATGAGACGCCTGTGAATATAGCCGCAGCTAAAGAGAAGTATGTTAAGAGAGAGAATAAAAAAAAGATAAACCAACTGTCAAAAATCGATCAGCACATGAAACCAATTATAACATACCGAACCACAACCAACCAACCAATCAATCACATTACCCCAGTATATAACTGTGAACTCCACTCAAACTTTTTTCAAACTCATTCTTCTTCAGATCAATTACGTAATAAAAAAAAATGGTTATTCACCGTTTTGTATTGTTGGTTAGTTTGAGTTTGTTTCTGTTTGGTCTAGAAACGGCAGTGTCACAGCCGCAACAACAGTCACAAGTCCCATGTTTATTCATCTTTGGTGACTCCTTAGTCGATAATGGAAACAATAACAGGTTTAATTTTTTGTTTTCGTAATTTGTATGTACTATTATTGTGATTTCTTTCCATCTTTGTTACACAAATTCATAGTAATTTGAATATATGTAGGTTGCTTTCTCTTGCGCGGGCTAATTACCGGCCTTATGGCATCGACTTTCCCCAAGGTGCAACCGGACGGTTCACCAACGGTCGCACCTACGTTGATGCACTTGGTACTTATAGTGTGCAATTTTTTTTTTTTTTTTATTGATATGTCCTATCGGCTGATCCGATCAGTTTCCGGTAGGAACTCACCGATGTGCTATAGAGTGGACTATCAGGTTCAACGGAGTGTGCAAATATATTGTTTCCCTAATTCTTCTTCTTTTTATATTTAAATCATTTCTATTATTACTGTTATTTTACCAAGAGAAAATGTAAACGGAATTAATCTCTCTCACCCTTTTTATTCTTCTTTCATCTTCTTCACGCTTTTTTTCAGCTTCACCTCATTCACGGAAATATGTTGTTTTATTGTATATATATTAAGATACCTAAAATAACGAATTTGATTGAAATAAAACCCTAAAAAAAAATCTGTCAGAACATATGCCGAAAGACAGAATGGATATTCACGAAGACATCTGTGGAGATATTCAACATTTTTGTATTAACATTTCTCTCTTGTTTAATTTGTGTAGCTCAAATTCTTGGATTTCGGACTTACATTCCAGCATACTCCAGGATTCGTGGCCAGGCTCTGCTAAGGGGTGCGAATTTCGCATCTGGTGCAGCCGGCATTAGAGATGAGACTGGTGACAACTTGGTACACAAACTATAAGTTATTATTTATCCATATAAAAACTATACTGAAGTAACATATCAATTCCATTGTAATCCTATATTAAATTATACTGAAAATGTTTGCAGGGTGCGCATACTTCTATGAACCAGCAGGTAGATCAGTACACTAGCGCGGTTCAACAGATGCTTCGATACTTCAGAGGAGACACAAATGAGCTCCAAAGATACTTGAGCCGTTGTATCATTTATTCGGGAATGGGAAGTAATGATTATCTCAACAATTACTTCATGCCTGACTTTTACTCAACCAGTACCGATTTCAATGACAAAACCTATGCAGATTCTCTCATAAAGAACTACACACAACAGCTCACTGTAAGGCTTGATCAATAATGTAGAGTATCATCAAGCAATTAGTCATTTACTCGCATATCTAAATATGATTCTTTTGTTTTCTCAGCGATTGTACCAATATGGAGCTCGGAAAGTGATTGTGACCGCAGTGGGACAGATCGGGTGCATACCTTACGAGCTAGCCCGCTACAATAACCGCAACAACAGTACCGGCAGATGCAATGACAAGATCAACAAAGCAATTGTGTTGTTTAACTCTCAGCTCAAGAAACTTGTGGACCGTTTCAACAAAGGTGATCAGTTGCAAGGAGCCAAGTTTGTTTTTCTTGATTCCTACAAGAGCACCTCCGATCTTGCTGCCAATGGAGCCGCTTACGGTGAGTTATAAATATACATACACACAATCCAAAACATTGAAAATAAGTTTACAAATTCTTATAATGGCTACTATTTTTTGATATTTGATCCAACAGGATTTGATGTGGTGGACAAAGGTTGTTGTGGGGTGGGGAGGAACAATGGTCAGATAACGTGTTTGCCGCTGCAGCAGCCGTGCAGTGACCGGACCAAGTATCTCTTCTGGGACGCGTTCCACCCGACCGAGACTGCCAACATTTTGCTTGCCAAGTCTAATTTCAACTCCCGAGCTTACGCTTACCCCATTAACATTCAAGAACTAGCCAATCTTTGAAGAAATGAGGTCTTGATCTCTCATATGACATGTGACATGTAATAGAGCTGGTTATATGTTGTGTTTCTTTTTTCCTATTTGATCATTTATACTCTTCTTTTGAAATAACTATGAATATTTCTTTGTTTTGTATTGTTCCTGTTATTTTCGGCTATGACTATGTATGACTCAAATATTATAATCTGATTGCAAAATGTTAGTCAGATAACCGTTTTTTGTGTGGCTTTTTCTACTATTGTAAAGTCATTTTGCTGATCCCATAAATGTTTCTTCTTTGAAATTGGATCAATCTATTCCTCCAGTATATTTGGCAAGAGGACAATTGAATTCTAAGCCATTATTATCACCAGGTTCAAAAGCAGTAAAAATTGGTGTTTAGTGTTTTCTTTTTCTTGGCGCACACACTACAAGAAAACAGGGGCATTTCCGACAGACATAATTCCGTAGGTAAATTCCAACGGATTTCCGACAGAATTTGGACGAAATTAACATCCGTCGGAAATAAGTATCCGTCGGAAATTTCCGACGACGTGTGTCTGACGAATTTAGACAGATGTTGTAGCTGTTTGAAAGAATATAGACGTTACATAGCAGTTTGAATATTGTCGGTAGCCGTCGGAAATCGCACACAATTTTCTTATAAAAACGTATCCACCCCTCTCATTTACAATCACAAAAAAACTCCCATCTACAATTCCTTACCAAAAATGTTTTCTTCAGATCCTTATAATTATTTTCGAGCATGGATGGACAAGCTTTATCAAATTCCGGAGACGAGCTTAATTACGGAAGAATACAAACAAGGTCTGCATGAATTCATGGCATTTGCGGGTACGCATAAGAAAGAAAAAAAAACCGGTAAAATCTACTGCCCTTGTACTAATTGTCGGAATCGTAGATTAATCGTGATAGATGAAGTATGGTCATACTTGTATTGTAATCAGTTTGTGCTGGGTTACAAGATTTGGTATTATCATGGAGAAAATGATACAATAGTGGATTATGCTAATACTAGTGAACATTACATTGGGGATAGCACTAGGTTCGAAAAACCTGCAAACTGTAGGTCATTTTCAGATGGCGAACGATGCATTTCGTGAAAGTATACCATCAGTTGCTGAGTATGGAGATAGAGGGGAATAACCTAACTTAAAAGGTCAGAGATTCTTTGATATGTTAGACGCTGCTAAGAATCCGTTATATGATGGGTGTAGAAGTGGACATTTCCCTTTATCAGCTACAACTAGGATGATGGGTATAAAGACGGATTTCAATTTGAGTGAGGAGTGCGTGGATGCAATCACTGATTTTGTGAAAGACATTTTGCCATAAGATAATCTTGCACCGACATCATACTATGAGATACATAAACTTGTTATTGGTCTAGGATTGCCGTATCAGATGATAGATGTATGCATCGACAACTATATGCTCTACTAAAGAGAGGACACATACCGTTCGATATGCCGTTTTGTCCCAAACCTCGGTATAAGGAAACATGTGGAAGAGTGTCAGTCCAATATAAACGGATGTGGTATTTTCCGTTAACAGAGAGATTGAAGAGGTTATATCAATCAGAGCGCACATCGGGAGCAATGAGATGGCATGCAAAGCATACAATGGATAGAGAAATCGCTCATCCCTCAGATGCAGGAGCATGGAAATATTTTCAATCAATGTATCCCAGTTTTGCATATAAGGTGAGGAGCGTATACCTTGGATTATGTACCGATGGTTTCAACCATTTTGGGAAGCATGGCATACAATATTCTTTGTGGCCAGTAATTATAACACCTTACAATTTACCACCATCTTTGTACATGAGATGAGAGTTTTTGTTCCTTAGCATTCTCGTTCCTGGACCAGAGCATCCGAAGAGATCACTTGATGTGTTTTTCCAGCCATTGAACTCTTGGCGGATCGAGCTCAGGAACTGATGTCCCCGATTCTCAGCAATCCACTGCTTGTACTTATTTTTTTTGTTTTTAAGTTTTCAGGTTTAAGTTGTCGCCTGAGATCACAAAGACGATATTGCGGATGCTCCACAACATGTTGGACAAACCGTACGAGAAGTACTCTGACATGCCGTGCGACGAGAAGGACTTGTGGCATCGGACTTTCGCGGTACGTAATTTTTTGTTTTTAGTTCATTTTGTCAATTATAATTTTGAAAAGTAACATTATGTTTTTTTTTTTAATATAACAAGAGTTCACGTGTCACCATTTAGATACGACGAAAGTTATTGGAACTTTTGATCGGTATGCCGCGCTTTTGTACTCGAACCACATGTACGAGTGGAAGCAGAAGTGGAAGCATAACAAAGACAAGCCGAAGGACCTTGAGGACGACGTCTGGAAGGGCTTCTGCGAGTACTGGAGTAAGCATGCGACGAAGGCTGTCTCCGAAAAACAGTCGAAAAACCGGACGAGCGAGCGAGGAGGGAAGTGGTCCTACATTCACAACGGGGGCGCAAAGACCGTCGAACGCGAGGCGATGGAAATGGACATAAGAATTATTTCCATTTTTAATTACTAATTTTTTTTTTTACTTAGCAAAATTTCACAGGCGAAAAAATACGGTGCCGCTCCCGATTACCCAAAGTCATCGAGAAGAGGCACACCAACAAAAAAATGGGTGTGATCCATGAGTTAGGGATGCGGACAGTTGTCGAGAAGAGCAAGAAGAAGAAGCTGGAACGTGAAGTTTCGATGTCGCAGCTCACTATCGACGGATCGTCGTCCTTGAACGAGTTATCCCGTGAAGAGATCAACGAGATTGTTTTCGCCGTAAGTTTTGATTTCTTTTTATTAATCTTTTTTCTTTGTAATTATTAATAATTTTTATAAATTTTTGTAGAAAACTCGACAAGTCAAAGGTTGATTCTCTGGGTTAGGCAGACTTCCGACCTATGAATCTTCTTCCTCGGTTACTCGGTATGCTTCGGATTACAAAGAAGAAATCGCGAGGCTCAGCTAATCGGTGAAAGACCGTGACGAGCAGGTAGGTGTATTGCAGTTCGCACACGAGGAGTTGCAGTCTGCTCACAACTCAACCCGTCAAGAGCTTACGGATTTGCAGGCGACCATGAAAAAGGCCTTTCCCGATCTGTTTCTGAACTAAATTTCTTGTTTTTTTTTTGTTTTTATCACTTTTTAATTAAGAATGTTTAATTATGAATTTTTTGTTTAATTTTAATATTTATAAATTATTTTAATTAAAAATTTTGATTTAATTAATTAATTTAATAATTATTATAAAAATTTATAGATTGCCGTCGGAAATATGTCGGAAATTGTCTGTCGGAAATATTCTGATAAATATCCGTCGATAACAAAGCCCGTCGGAATTCCGTCAGAAATACTTCCGAGAACTTTCCGACATGTAATTCCGATCAAATATCCGTCGGAAATACGGCCGTCGGTAATCCGTCGGAAATTCTCTGACCAGTTTTTGACGACTACAATCCGTCAGAACATTCCGACAAGCTATAACTGACGGACGATTTTCCGTCGGAAATCCGTCGAAAAATGTATTTTCCGACGGATACTATCGTCGGAAAACGCATGTTTTTTTGTAGTGACATTATCTAATCAAAACAGAGAAAACTCAAAACATCATATGTAATTGCTTTAACTCATGGATCATAAGCGGCAAGAAAACTGTTGGGATATCAATCCAAGTTCAGCATCAAAAGTTTAGATAAAAATAGTCTAATATATAAATCAAGTCCAACTCCAACTAATATGCGACCTTTTGGAAATGAGCCCAAAAACAATTTCGTGCAGGCTTTGTTTCTTGAACCTAAAGAGGACAATGTCATACTAATGGGGAGTCGGACATGGGTTTGAAAGGCCCAACAATTGGTATCAGAGCCCGAGTTCAATAAATATGGACCTGGAAAAGTGGGAGTGGGTTGCATGTTCATTGTGGGCGGGAATCCCCCAAGGTGACCTCGCAATTAAGAGGTGTCGATGCCTTGTGTCGAAAGTATTCCTGACAGTGCAGAAGGCCATGCTTCAATAGAGGAGATATCAAAGGTTTGTGTAGTCCTTGATTTAAGGGAAAGATTATTGGAATATCAATCCAAGTCTCACATAGGAAGTTTAGACAAAGATGATATAATATATAAGTCAAATCCAACTCCAACTAGTATGAGACATTTTGGGAAGGAGCCTAAAAATAAATCCGTACGGTTTATCAACATTCATATAGTTTATCATCGTCTTTCCATAATTTTATACAAACTCAAAAAGTATTACAAGACTCCGACCAACTTCAATATGTCATAGTAAGACAGTTGAAATATAATCCTATGACAAATACTCTATGAAAATTTCTTCTTATAAATCCATGCAAATTTAGTATAAATTATTATTAGTTTTAATGTTCATCATCTTAGATTCGTTGATTTACGGTATCTAACATATCATAAAAAATTTAGCACCGAGGTAAGGTAATGTGGCTGTAAATTCATGAAATACATACGTAAACATGTCATGAAACATATTCTCGTGATGACCATATCCGAATTGGTGATCATATTTAGAAATATTAAGTTGATCAACAATTGAATAATACTATTAGTATTTCTGCATATTAATGGAGATAAACTTATAAGGAAATCTTCAACGTGGTGCAAGTGGAGCCGTTTATTGTGATCGTGGATCCTTGTGGAGCGGATAACATTGTCCGTTATAGAATTGTCTTATTAGTTGAAATAAGAATTGGGAGAATTTGTGAAATAACTCTTTCTAAAAAAATTAAAAATTATATGGGTGGATTACTGTACTAACCTTTATTTCTATGTTTATTATTAGTTTGACCTACTTTTATTTTTATTACTACAATAACCTAATTTTATTTGTATTACCAAAAGTACCCTTATGGTATTTGTTGAGAAAAACACAATTACAAAATTGTCATTACTATTCATTTGCCACGTAGGCAAAAGTTGATTTAACAAGTCTACCGTTCTTTGACGGTAGACTTGTTTGATGTTGGTCAACTCAAATTTTGGTACGTAAATTTGTTTGATGGATGGTAGATTTGTTTGAAAGATGGTAGATTTGTTAAATATTGGTAGACTTATTTTGGTAGATTCATTTTAACGACTCGGTAGATATATTTATTTTTGGTAGACTTATTTTTGGTATTTGCTCAGATAACCTTCAGTTGGTAGATATATTTTTCTTTGATGGTAGACTTATTTTTGGTATTTACTCAGATAACCTTCAGTTTGACTTTTTTGGTAGACTTATTTCTTTTGGTGGTAGAGTTAATCAGTGTGAATTATTTTATCGTGACGGTAGATTTATTTATTTGACGGTAGATTTGTATTGGCAACGGTAGATTTTTATTGGGTTGGTAGATTTGTTTGTAATGGCGGTAGATTTAAAACTGTCTAACATTTCAGTGAATTCGTTTTGTAATGGTGGTAGATTTAATTTTAATGACAGTAGATTTATTGTTAATGGCGGTAGATTTAGTAAATCTTTTGGTATTTACTCAGATAACCTTCAGTTGGTAGACTTATTATTACGCGTTGTGGTAGACTTTTATTGACGGTAGATTTATCGACATTGTTTGGTGGTAGACATTTGACTTTTCCCAGAATGAGAAATGACGTTTTTGCCCTACACTAAAACTCATATCTACGAAAAAAACCAGGTACCCAAATTTGCTAAGTATGAGAATTTGTTTTATTTGATGGTAGATTTATTTTAATGAAGGTAGATTTATTTTGTTGATTTTTTTTTCTGGAGTTAACTTTTCATTTCATCTTAAATCACAAAGAGAGACCTATTTTGTGTACATTTTTTGAACCTTTGATTTAGTGCATTTTGTTCTTGAGCATAATATATGTAGTAGTTGATCTTTAATTTTAGTTGGGTTTAATTGTTTGTTCCAATTACTATTTGTTAGTGGTTCAATATATCTTCCTCCTCGAGACAATGATGCATAATCACCTTACTTAATTGAAAGTTTGTTTACAACCCTTGTCTTGGTACTTATGACTTAATTAAATACTTTTATTTGTCAAAGATAATTATTTTTTTTCTCATCCACGGTATACTTGTTTGAAATTTGTTTTTCTTCATTGATCGATAGAACAAGTTGGCATGCCGTCTGTAATTGTGCATTCGCAAGAGGCGCATGTGGTCACTTATAAATGTAGTATTTTAATTCATCTTTATGATGAATTTACTACTCGCACAATGAATCCAAATTTACTCAGACAATGCATGGGAATACATTAAAATTGAATATAGATCAACTTCCATTTCCTTAGTACTTCAATTCCAGAGAGAAAAATTATATTTTTTAGATTCTAAAAGGCATATACAAACATGTTCAAGAACAAACATTTCTAAACTCGCAAAAAAAAAACATTTCTAATATCTCCCTTTCTCTAATTATATTCATATACAAGCATGTTCATTTATCTCTCTGCATTTTGGATTCGTTAACAGAATTTGCAGACGCCGGTAATATCACCGGAGATGACGCCACCTACATATCAGAGAAAAGAGAGAATAAATCAGTCGTTAACAATAAGTCTACCATTACTACCAGTAGTTAACAATAAGTCTAGCAAACAAATCTACCGCATATACAAACTACCTACCGTCATATAAAAATAAATCTACCGTCATATATAAACAAACCTACCGTCATATACAAACAAACCTACCGTCATATATAAACAACCCTACCAAACTCACCAAACCACATATAGCTTACTAATAAATCTACCATCAAGTGTTACAAAATCTACCACCAAAGAAATACAAAATTTAACATTCCTCACCGGAAAATCTTTGCTCTCACCGGAATTCCGTTCGGTAGACCGGAAACACAGACAAAACAAGTTATCTGCAACCAAAATAAATTAGGGTTAGGTTCGCCGCCGAAAAAAATGAAATTAGGGTTTTCAGCGCCGCCGCCAACCGGCCATTCTCCCCCATTCGTCGCCGACACAGCGGAAGATGACTCGCCGGAACCCTCGACACGCCTCCCTCCTCGCCAAAGTCAATCTCTTTCGTCGTAACTTCTTCTTCGTCGCGGTTCTTCTTCGTCGCGGTTTTTCTTCGTGGAAGCAAGAGAAACCTAAAACAAAGCAAGAGGATGAAGAGACTTACCGGAAACGGCTCACTCCTCGCCAGAATCGGACCGGAATCGCGTCGGAATCAAGACGTCGCCGTCGCCTCGCATCGCATTTGTCGAGAGGTTTTTTTTTTTTTTTGTAAACCATGTTTTTTTTTTGTCATTAACTTTTAATGATGACACAAACCTACCGTTATATATAAACAAACCTACTGTCATATATATGATGATAGGTTTTCTTTTGTATAAACAAAATAAATCAAAAGTAATTAATAATGGCATAATCGTAATACAATACAACATATGGATAAAATGGACATTGACCAATAAAGTAAGGTTAGTCTAGTATAATCTCCCTCCCTAGAGGTTAATCTAGTAATATTCTTTATTCACGAGGTTACTTTGATGAATTTTTTCAAATCTCTATAATATTATTTAAGAAGACATTTTTAAAAATAAACTTTGTTTTGTAAGTTATTACATGAAATGCCATTACAAATAACAAAGAATAATTGAAATAGGAAAGGATATAATAGTCTTTTAAAATTACTGATTAGAATATGGAAAGTAGATATTTTGCACTAAAGATGTTATTTATTATTTTATTTCTTAATTATTTTAATACTATATATTTTAAAATAATAATCAATTTATATATATTCAAAATCTTGCTATATTTTCACTATAATTTATTATATTTTATTTGAATATATATCAAAACAAAAGTTGAAAAATATTTTACAAATTTTATAAAAAGTTAGACACAAGAAAACTATTTTGTTTTAAGAGTTCGTAGACTAACCACAAAAATTAGAGTAATTTAACGGTACATATTAGAGTTATGTTTTCAAAATTATAAGTTTTTGCGGGTTAGCCCGAATCATATTTTAGTTCACTCAAAACGGGTTAAATAGATAAATTATTACAAATCTCTATAATCTAATTTAAGAAGACATTTTTTAAAATGAACTTTTTTTAAGTTATTACATGAAATACATTTACAAATAACAAAGAATAATTAAAATAGTAAATGATATAATAGTCATTTAAAATTATTGATTAGAATATAAAAATTATATATTTTTCATTAAAGAGTTTATTTATTATTTAATTTCTTAATTATTTTTAATACTGTATTTATTAAAATAATAATCAATTCATATATATTCAAAGAAACAAATCTATGTAAAATCTTGCTATATTTTTTACTATAATTTATTATATTTTTTATTATATATCAAAACAAAAGTTGAAAAATATTTTACTATTTATATAAAAAGTTAGACACAAGAAAACTTAGACTAACCACAAAAATTAGAGTCATTTAACGGTGCATATTAGAGTTATGTTTTCAAAATTATAAATTTTTACGGATTAGCCCGAATAATAATATTTTAGTTCACTGCAAAACGGGTTAAATAGACAAATTATTACAAATTGACAGTTTTATCTATAATTATTAGTTAGCTATATTGTAAAATTTAGATAAAAGTAATTTTCTTAAAATTCAAAATAATTGTTTTATAAAAAAATACCTCGCGCTATAATTAGCGCGGGTTAAATCCTAGTTATATTTATATTTGAACCTAAACTAGAAATCGACCGGGTTTACAAGCGATGTAAAAGGAGCACAAATTAAACCGGAAAGCGGTTCTGGCATTGTGGAAATAACTCTTTCTTGACTCTATCAAATCTCAAATAAAACGTGTCCCCTTACAAAGCACATAAGCACTTATCTATTTGTGCAAACAAGAAGCAAATCAAAGGTCAAGAATGACCAAATCAATTAAGGGGAATAACATAGATGGAATTGGAATAAAAGCAAAAGCAGACTCAGAACATGCCGTAGGACCAAAAGTGTGCTCAAAAGAGGAATATTGAAGTCTTGGCAATGTCTCTTTATTTTAATTAAGAAGGAAGAGTTGATTCAGAGAATGCAGCATTCCTGAAGTTGCTTATTCATTTCTTCATGCATACGAATTTCCACCATTTCTTCACGCATACGCCCAAGCAAGACTATGTTATCCAGTGGATGTGGCTGCAACACCATATCTTCCTTCTTATGATCTAGTTTCGCTGGAAGAGACTCACCATTCTTCTGATCATTGGCCATTTGGGGAAATTTCCTTCACTCTTTTCATATATAACGTAAAAAAGTAAATTAGTAGCTATTGGATCAAATTACCAACAACGTTGAAAAGCTTTGATCTTTGAACTTTGATATAAGTATACACATTTATCAGCAGATTCAGCACACAGTGAAAAGGGTTGCTTTCATATTTTGATACTAAAAGATCTAATACTCAAAATTACTACTACAAAAAAAAGAAAAACAATTGTGAGAAAGGACAACCTTGATTTTAATGCGAAAAGTCTTTCGGGTGCTGTGCTCGTGACCTTTTGCCAGATGGTAGACGAGAGAAGTAGTTGATCGACGAAGCTAGTTTTCATGTTTAAATAGAACTATTGATTTTTTTTTTTCATTTTCGTAGAAATATAAAATTTATATACAATATTTGCCACCTCCCGTTATTTTATTTTCCAGCACAGTGAGTGGGAAAGAATTAATCAAACCATTACGATCGAGAGAAAGATTTAAAAGACTTAACAACTAACAACGGTTGTCAACTTGTGTCATTATATTGTATGGAGATTGAAGATTTTGTGATTTTTTCTTTCTGCTAATACCTAAATTTAAAATTTTCTACTAAAACTAGTTTTCAAAACATATCTACATGAAAATGTTAATTTCAAAAAAAAAATATACACAAGTTATTTTTCAATGTTCCAAAAAGAAGAAGAAGTTATTTTTCAAAATTTTAGTATTGATATGGTATTTTACAAAAATTCCTAACAATATACCAGTCTATGTTTAAGATGTACTATATGTTATTGAGTAAAACAGACACTATAGAATGCTGAGACTATAAATAGGAACTAGAACCTCCTAAAAGGAGGAATGAGAAGCATCCATGACTTGTTTACAGCTTATTCATTTGAAAAAACTTCAAAGTCCTTACGAAGATTCAAAAAACGGGATTTCGTCTATTAAACAGTCTAATTCAGATCCAAAACGACAATACATGGCCAAAATACTATGAACATACCGTTATTTAGTAAAACAGACAATATGTGTATATTTAAGTCTAATTTCTTTTTTTTTCTTTCCAAAAAAAACAGAAAAACGAATCTTTTTACAAGTTGCTTTATATGGAGTTGTTATGATTATTATTATCTTAATTTTTTTTAATTATTTTAGTCACATATTCTCGATCCGCATATATTAATTTGACGATAAAGGAGCATTGGAGAGGCCAGTGGCGGATCTAGAACATTTTTTGACTGGAGGCATAAAATATTTAAAATTTAAAATTTAAGATTATATATATATATATATATATATATTGTTTAAGGATTTCAAAACAACCATAAATAATTATATGTACAAAATTAGTTGAGAAATCAATTGAAAACTAAATCGCATTGTAAGAAAAAAGTAAAACAATAGAAAATTAAAAAACAATGAAAGAAATAAAAATAGTAAAAATAAAAAGATATGGTAAGGAAAATAACACAAATAATGTACGTTAATGGCAATGAGATCATGCAACTATTAAAGAGAGGGAAATGGAAAGTGGTTTGCATACTGGGAATAAACAAATCTTGGAAAAATAACAAAAGAATATGTAAATCAAGGGAGCAGATAAGATTCGAACTAGCGAGGTTGGGGGCAAAAACATTTTTGGGGCGGGGGCAATAACCAATATAGACAGCATCTTCTCAAAAAATACTCAACACTTTTAAACATTTATTAAAATCTACTGGGGGCAACTGCCCCCTCTCTATATAACGTACATCCGCCCCTGGGAGAGGCAAGATGAAAGAGTTGACATTTGCTTTTTCTAAGGTTTTATGATAAATATGAAGAAATGTAACTACTAATTAATGATGATAAATAAGAATATTAAGGTCGTGAATCTGCGAAGAATATTTAGGTCCTAATCGCCAGCGAAATGTGAAACAACTGGACCTAAATATTCATCCCATATTCTGATATTCATGACTGCTACGTTGAGAAAATGCTCATTTAATTATCCACTTATTTGCAATTGCTTGATTTATTATTTAATTATTGAGTGCACAATTTGAATCCAAAAATTAACGTTGATTTCGTAAATTTAGATATGAGAAAAGTCAATGTTAATTAAGAAAACGGAGATGTTAGTATTGACTTTTTAAACGTAAACTTGATGAATTAATCAGGAAATGATATTTAATTAATTCGGGAAAATTGCCTAAAAAAGCACGAACTTACAAATTCTGGCCAATAAAAACATCAACTCTTAAATCGGCAATTTAAATCATCATATTATGTTGACTTTAAAATTTAAACCCGAACTTTTGTTGACTCGGCCAAAAAGAGCATGGCGTTAAATCCGTTAACGGAGCTCAGAAACAGGATTACTATTCCGTTTAAACCCAAAGTTAAATGAAACTACGTCGTTTTGATATTAAAAAAAAAAACCAACACTAAAGTCACGTCATCTTCCTCTAGATTTGCAATTTTGCACATTAATTCTCTAACTTTTAAGTTGGCAAATTAATTTCTCAAGTTTACGTTGATTTCACAAAAAGTCAACGTTAACGTCTCCATTTTTTAGTTAAGGTTGACTTTTTCATACTTAAATTTATAAAGTCAATGTTAACTTGAAGATTTACATTACACACTCAATAGTTGGAGAATAAATCAAACAATTGCAAATGCTTAGAAAATTAAATGAGAATTTTCGAGTGTGCTATGTTTCTTCTTTTACATCATAAGTATAACCTTAAAAGTCAAATGGCAACCCTATCCTACTTCTTCCAGACTCCTTGATATGTGGATCCATAACATGTGAATAAACTAAAAACTTCCAGATAATAATAATGAAAACTTCATATAAAAAATAGACTTCATATAATGCAGCTTAAATAAAAGACTTGTTATTCTGGAAATTAAAAACTAATTAAGGAATACTCCTTCCGTTTAAAAAAGATAGGTGTTTTAGTTTTATTTCTTGTTTCATAAAGATATATTTTTTTACATTTTTTATGCATTTTTTATAAGTTAATGATGATCAATTGTAAACTTCAATAAATATTAATTGAACTTATTGAATTATTATTGGTTTAGAGTTATGAAAATTTGTTTAATTATAAAAAATGATGCATTTATAATCAAGTATTTTTTTTCTTAATATATGTAAAAATTCTAAAAATATATCAATTTGAATCAGAGGGAGTATTATATTAAATTTTATGGGATTTAGTTTAAAGTGGTAATAGTCCAAAACAGTACAAAATGACAACAAAATTACCAGAATAGTACAAAATTTGGGAAAATTGTCAAAATAGTATTTTTCAAAAACAAATTGAACTGTTTTGGATTTAGGGTTTAGTTTTAAGGGTGTAGGGTTTAGGGTGAAGGGTTAAACCATAAAAACTTTTTCCAAAAAGTTTTTTTTTTACAATTTTCTTACTATTCTAGCAAAATGTTTTTGTCATTTTGTACTATTTTAACAATTGCACCTAGTTTAAAATCAATTGACAAATAATGAATTAGTTCATGTCTATTATAATATTATTTTAGATTCTTTCACACTTTTGATGAAGGATTTTTTTAATGAAATGATGGTTCTTTCGGTCAATCCAACTTTCATTTCAGGATTGTTAACATATTGGATTTTGATACTATATTTATTTTTATGGACTTTCCAATTTAATTAACTGATAAAACAAAAATAAATTATTCCCAAATCACATTTCTTAGTGCCAACCTAGAGCTGCATAGCAGCATAGGCAATGCAGTGTCTGATAAGAACATACTACATTATGCACCCACCTTTGTCACGGGTTCAACGGATTTTGCCCAAATAGTTTTATGTCCAAAAGAATGGCCAGTTTTTGCTTCAGAGGTGATGCGTGTTGAGACGATAAAATGTATATTCTCGGATTTTATATTAATATGTGAACTGTAAAGAGAGCAAGAGCTTTGAGAAAACTTGATGATTCTTATTGACTTAGGCAATCGCCTTATATACACACAATACAAGCTTGAAGCCCAATCCCGAATATCTATATAAATATACACTTGCCATATACTTTAGTCTTATAATATACGACATCTCTTAACACTCTCCCTCAAGGGTAAGCGTGTAAGTTATGAATGCCCAACTTAGACAAAAAATATTCGAAACTAGAACGACCCAATGCGTTAGTAAGAAGATCAGCAACTTGCTCCGTTGTACAAACATGTTTAGTAGAAATGATACGATCTCGAACAGCATCACACACACTATGACAATCGGTTTCAACGTGTTTAGTTCGCTCATGAACAATGGGATTTGCCGCAATGTGTAATGCGGACTGACTATCACAAATCAACTCCATAGGACCACTTAGGGAAACCCCAAAGTCAGCCAGCAAACTCTTCACCCATTTTAGTTCACGCAATGCTGCTGCCATGGCCCGGTACTCGGCTTCGGCCGACGAATGCGACATTGTGTCTTGTTTCTTTGTCTTCCATGAGATTGGCGAGCCTCCCAAATGTACCACGTAGGCGGACATTGATCTTCTTGTGCGAGGGTAGGAAGCCCAATCTGAGTCACAAAAGTCTTGTACACGTAGATGCCCATCTGCACATAACATAATCCCTTGACCACAAGTTCCTTTTAGATAGCGCACAACTCTAATCAATGCATTCCAATGCGCTTCTCTCGGTTCATGCATAACCTGAGATAAAACATGAATCGCATAACATAACTCATGTCTTGTGATGAGCAAGTACACCAAGCGTCCAACAAGCCGTCTATACTGAACGAGATCTTTGTACAAAGGAACATTATCGGACAACAACTTGTGATTCTGTTCGATTGGTATAGAAAATGGCTGACACCCAAGCATACCCGCTTCAGCAACAATGTCTAGAGCATACTTACGTTGTGTGAGAAAAATAACTAGCGGTCCACGCGCAATTTCTATTCCAAGAAAATATGTTGCCTTACCGAGATCTTTCATATGAAAACACTCGCTCAAATACGAACTTTTCAAGCATACGCAGATCGCTGCAATTTATGATCAAGTCATCTACGTATACGAGTACTCGTAAACTAACCTCACCTTTGATGTAGGTAAACAACGAGTAATCAGCATATGACTTCACAAATCCGAAATCTAAGAGTGCTCGTGACAGCTTCGAAAACCAACACTTTGGCGCTTGTTTGAGACCATAAAGTGATTTTCGAAGCCTACATACTTTATTTGGACCACTCGCCTTAAATTCCGGAGGCAACTTCATGTGCACTTCTTCTTCTAAATCTCCATGGAGAAATGCATTATGGACGTCCATTTGATGCACCTCCCATCCTTTTGCCGCATCAACTTTGAACATAGTACGAACTGTAGTGTATTTCGCGACGGGAGCAAAGGTTTCATCATAATCTTCTCCTTCAACTTGATGATTTCCACACACCACCAACCGAAATTTATGTCTCTCAATTGTACCATATGCGTTATATTTCAGTTTATATACCCATTGACACGATAGCGCTGTCTTTCCTGCCGACAAATCTTTCACATCCCACGTGTGATTAACTTCAAGAGATTTTTTCTCACATGACATAGAGTCTCTCCACACCTTATATTTGACAACTTCTCGATATGATTTGGGTTCAAATCCAGCAGTGACAGCAGCTAGAAAAGCCCGATGATTGGCAGAGAAAACGTCATCGGAAATATAATATTCAATGGGATATAACGAGGTAACTTGAACCGTGACAGAGGACAACAATTGTGAGCCAGGAGGAACGATGGGATCTTGGTGTTTTTCGGGATGACAATAGGCGTTGTAGGTGATAAAGCCCTGGAGTTTTACTGATGGAATCCGTTCACGATGCCCTCTTCCAAGTGTAGGTTCAGTCACAGTCACAATCTGTTCTGTAGGGATAGCCTCTGTTTCAACAATGTCTGTTGCAATAGGGGACGATGCAACCGGAGATGCTTGAGTACCCATCTCAGTTTCTGGTGAGTTCACTTCATCATTGGTTACAACAATGCCAACTGACTCATCGTGAGTAGAAACAGAGACACTCCCCATGTTTTCTATGCTAGGTTGCATATGCTCGACATTCACAATCTGTGGTACTACCACTAGATCTTCGATAGGTTTGGCCGCATATGGAAATACCGTCTCATCAAAAACAACATCCCGGGATACAAATAATTTATTTTCGTCGAGATCATACAACTTCCATCCTTTTTATCCATAAGGATAACCCACAAATATACATTTCCGACTCCTCGCACCAAATTTATCTTTGTCCCTCGAGGCCCGATGAGCAAAACACAAGCAACCAAATGTCTTGACAGAATCATAAGACTGTGCCTCTCCATAAGGAAACTCGTAAGGAGTTTTACCCTTCAATACACTAGAAGGCGTGCGATTGATCACATACGCAATCGTAAGAACACTTTATCCCCAAAATTTTGTTGGCAAATCAGCTTGAAACAACAATGAGCGTGAGACATTGAGTATGTGTATGTGTTTGTGCTACTCTACCATTTTGTTGTGGCGTTGCTACACATGAAGTCTGGTGGAGAATCCCATTGTCATTAAAATATTTCGTTAAGCACATAAACTCCGATTTATTGTCGCTACGAACTGTTTTAACTAGCTTCCCGAATTGTCTACTAACAATAGCACAAAACGTTGGTAAGACTGTACGAACCTCGTTTTTCACAAGTAACAAATATATTCAAACTGCGCGGGAGTAATCTTCAACAATTGTCAAGAAATAGGTAGCACCACAAGAAGAGGGAACACGATAAGACCCCCAAAGATCGCAATGAATGAGACCAAAACAATCATCAGCTTTATTGTAACTTTCAAAAAATACTTCTCGGGTCTGTTTTGACTTAAAACAAATCTCACATCCACCGAACTTATCGGAAACACACTTAACACCAGCAATAAAAGGTAAAACATCCAAAGCACCAAAAGAGGGATGTCCCAAACATCTATGCCACATAGTCTGATTTTCAGCAGCTTTAACTCAGAGGCCTCGAGCACTTGTCACATCCCGATAAAAATAAACACCATCCCGTTCTTCACCGGCTCCAATCAGGGTCCTCGTAAAATGGTCATGCAACACGCACAATGTGTCAGTGAAAACTGCGAAATAACCCGTCTTTTTCAACAACCTCGCAACGTGCAATTGAGATTCGGTACGAATAAGACATTATTCAAAACAACATTTTTTGACAAAGACAAGGAACCACACTGTGTTGCATACACTTTGTTTCCATCTGCAAAGGACACGGGACAAGGCATCATATCCTTTAATTTTGTAAGAATCCCTACATCACCAGTCATGTGATGCGAGGCCCCCGTATCTAAAATAACTTCACCTGTTTGAACATTACCATTCAGCCGATCAGGAACTGAGGTTAGTTTCTGTTGTTCAATGAGCTGCGACAAGGAAGCCCACTGCTAAGCAGTGAAATTTGGAAACAAGGCCGGTTGGGAAGTCGAAGACACTTGAGCGACATTGGAACAAAACTATTGAGGAAAGCCTCCTCTTCCACGACCTGGTGCATAACCTCCTCTGCCTCTCGAATTATTTCCATGACCACCACAATCTCCTTGATTCTTCTCCACAAACCATTCCGGAAAGCCAACGATCTGCCAACAATCCTTCTTCTCATGACCATTACGACCATAGTGCGAACACACCGGAACGGATCGAGTTCGAGCGATAGCTGCGGTAACTATCGGAGACTCTGTTGAGCGAGACTGTTCTGTTTTGACAGCCAAAAACCCGACTGCCTCCTGTCTGACTTCGTTTCTAGCTGAAGCCAATCGCCTCTCTTCCCTAACAACTCGCTGATACACACTGTTGAGCTCTGGCAACGGTTCGATTCCAATAATATTGGTCACGACATTCCCAAAACGAGCTTCATCTAATCCCATAAGGAATTGATGAATTCGTTCTTCTTCATAGTCTTTGAGAAACTGTGTTCCACGCACACGTACACTTCGGAAGCGGTTTGTAATTCCAAAGCTCTTCCCACTTTGATGACAACTTGCCAAAGTAATCCATGACACTCAAACCATATTGTTTACAAGATGCAAGTTCAGACTTGAGTTGGTGAACCCTTACTGCGTTACCGATCGAGAAACGCTGCAACAAATCACTCCACAACTTGTGTGCATCTGATGTGGACGTCACCGATGAGCGAATGTTAGGCGAAATTGAAGCCCTAATCCACCCAACAATCATGAAATTCACCGTATTCTATGCCTATAACTCCTTCGGCTTATCTTCAGACGGCTTTATGAGGGTTCCATTGATGAAACCTGACTTACGCTTAGCTCGAAGAGCATTCTCCAACTCCGACGCCCACTCGGCATAGTTCTCTCTGGTCAACAGAACCGGCGAGATCGCTGTCCCTGGATTATCGGACGGAGACAGCTCGTACGGTGATGGCACCGTGGACGACTCAACCTCTATTTTCTTCACTATCTTTGTTGTCATGACGATGGTGAAAAAACAAGAATAAAACTACAATTTTGATTTAGAATTTAACTTGGCTCTGATACCATGTAAAGAGAGCAAGAATTTTGGGAAAACTTGATGATTCTTATTGACCTAGGCAATCGTCTTATATACACAATACAAGCTTGTAGCCCAATCCCGAATATCTATCTAAATATACATTTGCCATATACTTTAGTCTTATAATATACGACATCTCTTAACATGAACCGCAAGGTAGTAATCCTAAAGCGGAATTTCTTCTTGCAAGGTCCGTATTAAGAATTTATTGTTTTCATTTGTAAACACTTTGATGTTTGAGTGGTTAATAAGAAAGTGCATTTGTTGATAATTCTGACTCATAATAATAAGCACATATGACAAAATTTTGTTTTTAAATGATTAACATTAGAAAGTATTTGCTAGAGGTGTTAAAATGGATTCTAGGAAGACATGAAAAACAAAAATTAGATTTAACACACAAAATAAACATTTTTTATTCGTAGTTAACACACAATTTTATGGCACACACAAAAGAACAACAACAAAGCGAAGAATATACAACATTTGTTTTGAACAGTTTTTTATTTGACATAATTGCATATATTGTCAATTAAGATTTATTAGTTTTTTTAGAGTTAATTCATCCATCTAACCTCATTATATGCATTTATTACTAGACTAACCTCCGATAAGTCTACCAAACTCAACTAACCTTAATCTTTTGGTCAATGTCCATTNACTGTAAAAAAAATACTACTTTTTACTACATTTTCATAAAGTGACAAAAAAAAACTAATGAATATTCAAATAAATGACAATTTTTGCAATATCCTCTTTTTATAATAAAAAGGTAGAAAAGAAACAAACTTACTATGTGCTCAAGAAGGTGGTGGCGCTTGTGCAAAATATGCCCCAATGGCATCAATAACGGTTCCAGACCGTCCATGGAAGCCGACAAGCTGACGACCATTGTCTTCGAGCACGAACTTAGTAGCTCCAAATGTTGGCGAAGTCCTTCCTTTTGACGTTGTAAAGGCAAGACTCGTGACGACGTAGTTAGAATAACGAGCCACTAAACCTTGTGTTCCTTCCACTGACGTTATATATTCGTTAGGGTAATCAAGTAGGAACTGCAATCATCAATTATTATTATTAGTTCAATGCACAGCTAATATTGATCAATATATAATTTTTAAAATGTTCCTATCAAACATATACATCGTACAAATTGTAAACTCAAACAACGTTTTTGAATATATATATATATATATATATATATATA
>PKML01043805.1:41779-59484 GCA_002933935.1 Eutrema yunnanense | reverse complement strand
TATATATATATATATATATTTATGTTTACGTTTACAATTCTTAAATGATCGTTTATTTTAATCTAAACGCAGTAATTAAACATGTGAACATAAAATTCAAGGACATGTACGTAAGACACAAAAATACAATCAAACTGAGAGTTTTTTTTTTCTCTTATAGCGGTTCAAAATCTACATAGATGATGATAAAGTTAATGACCTCCATTAATAAAGAGATGTCATGAACTGAAAGAAGATACGGTCAATCGATATGTGGATCTTATTTCAATCATGCTAGAGAAAATATCGCCTTTCCCAATCCAAAGAAATATGTGCCAAAAGTCTATATATAGATGATAATAATAATATCCAATAAATGTATATAGATGATGATATATTCTAGTGGTTTGTAATAATGTCTTTGTTGTGTCACTATCACATTCGAGCAAATATCTACTTTGGTTCATGAACCAAACAGTTCGAGTTCAATTCCACATATATAACCAAACAGTTCGAGTTCAATTCCACATATATAAAGAGTTTGTGATGAAAATATATATACCTCTTGTGGATTTTGATTTACCCGGCCATGCTCACGTGTTTCTTCTAGTTCGCCGTCGGCACTGACATAGTCGAATTTGACTTTAGTTACACAACACTCATCTCTTCCAACATAAACTTTTCTTACACCACTGTAAACTCCATCATCCCATGGGCATCCTCCTGGACCACCTTGCGCTGCAAGTTTTCTAGGCGGAGCCCATACCGATGATGATGTGTCAGGTGCAAAATGAGCTCCGATGGCATCTAGAGCGTGTCCGGCTTTCCCATGGAACCCTACAAGCTTCCGACCATTATTCTCGAGCACGAATCCATGGTTCCCGAATCTCGGAGATGTTCTTCCCGTTGATGTTTTGAAGACAAGCGACGTTATCACAATGCCATTAACATAATCTACACGAGCGTAAGTTCCTTCGACTGATGTGATGTATTCATTTGGATAGTCGACAACAAACTGCAGTAATAAATATTTTTAGCTTAATTTTTGCAAGCTATTGAAGATAGGCAAATATTTTGATATTCCGGGTATGTAGTTTTGGTTTTATGTATATGAAATATGCGGTAATAATCTCTTGTATTAAATTTTAGAAATTCGTGCTCAGTCAATTAGGTTTCACTCTTGTGTAAATTAGAGGATTAGCTAGACCTCCGTTCTCAACAGTAACACGTAGGTTCCGACTGATGACTATTGGAGGAACAATAAGAATGAAAAAGAAAAAAGTAATAGGAATGAAGAGGAATAAAATGCAGAAAATGAATGGAATAAATAAAGTTAGAACGAATGGTAACCATTACAATAAAATAACTTTTTCTATTTAATTTAAAAATACAACTTTAAAACTAAAAATTATCTTGTATTCAAATCACTTTAAACTAAAAATTAATTTTAAAATAAAGCTAATGAAAATTATTAAAATTCAAAATTTTCAATATTAAAATGAAATTAGAGACATAATATTGATTAAAATTTGAAACTAAGTTCTTAAACTTTAATTTCATGTAGAAATATATCTTCGAATAGTTAGTTATCATCAATAATTTAATATAAAATAATAAAATAATTTCTCTATATTTGTTTTTCAATTTTTTACCAAATATTAATTGAAAATATTAAGTTGATTAAAATTTAATAGTTATATATATTAATAAATTATTGATACCATAATTTTATTATTGAACTAATATTTTGTTTTTTTAATTGTCAATATATTTATTCCCTATAGTAGTTTTTTCTCTAAATTTGATAAAATTTTTGTTCTATAGTTCTCTATAAAAAAAAGAATGAAAAGGAATCATGTGTACAAAATATTACTTGTAGATGAATCATTTTTAGGAATGAAGAAGAATTCAATGTTCCTCCTTATTCTTTTGCTAGCCGTAATATTCAAACCCAAAAAGAATCTGTATTTGTCATTGTCAAAGATCGAGTCCAACTAAGTAAATAGTTTCTTATTGTGCTATTGACTACACTGTAATATATTCGCACTACATCCACCAAAATACATATAAACTTCGATATTGTGAGCTATTGGTTATATAGCAAAGAAATCATATGAAAGAGTTTTTGTAAGACCTCTTGTGGTTTCTGATTCTGGATACCATGCGCATGTGACTTCACCGTACCATCACTGAAATATTCGAACTTGACATAACTCACACACGCGTCATCTCTTCCCACATAAACTTTCCTTACACCAGTGTTAATGCCATGGTCCCAAGAACCTCCTCCATTTCCTCCTTGTGCTTCCACCCTTTGTGTCATGGTCTTTCTTTCACTTGATTAATCTTTTCTATATAAATAATCATAATTAGTCTGTTGTTATTAATAGGAATTATCTTAAAACAACAATGATCACGACATTTTATCAAGATCACATTCGTTAATTACTATGATTAATCATAATAAACGACGAATAAAATCAAATATTGCTGATAATAAATTAAGAAACAATGTGAGGGAGGAATAAGTATAGAGAAAACCTCTGGTTGCGAAGGGGCAAGAGCTGATGCTTTGTGGTGATCCTTGAGGATACTAATTATATAGTCAGTAGCTAACTCTTTTGCCTATTTTTATAATTGTTAATCTTGTCGGTAACTTGACAACTTGTAGATGACTATGTTTCTTTGTAATCTTAAGATGACTTATCTCCACAAAGCCTTATAACTTTCCAATCATTTTAGTTTATTCTATAGTCATGTTGGCATTTGATTTGGCACGTCTATGCTGTTAGCCTGTTACTATACTTTTCAATTACATTTTGGTTACCAAAGGTCAGGCCGGCTCATATAGGAGGCAAGAGGGTGCGAAGATCCGGAGTAGAATATTTTTTTCCAGATTTTTTTGAAAAAAAAATATTAAAGACAAAAGGAAAAGTAAGTATATTGATAATCAAATTAACTTTTTTTAATTAAGAGGTTAAAGTCATATTATTTTGGGGTTATTTAGGTGGGTAGCCTATAAAATTTGGTCTCTCTAATTTTGTAACTAACATGATCGATCGTGACATTATTTGTCAGTTCGTCGATCGAATTCGAAATGTATAAAAAACTGTTTCCAATAAGATTTTGACACACAAAATATATTTTTCAATTTATATTTATGCATGTGTAAATGGATTTAAATTTAAAACTAACAAAAAAATAAAATAAAAAAGTAAAAACTACAGCAAATTAAGAAAACAAAACATATATATCAATGTTTGTTTCATGGATTTTTTATCTCCTAGGGGACAAATCTCCTACAAGATGAACAAATACGTCGAACTCCAGAAGACACAAAATGGAAAGGTGTCGTTCAAGGTATCTTCGACACTAAATCAATAAATAATCAAGAAAGGATCACGGTTTAAACTATCAGAAACCAAAAAAAATCGAAAGACAAAGAAAGATAGATCAAGTGACTTTGTTCCGAAAGAAATGATGGATCCACGAAATATCAGTCGATTAAGGCTACAAAACAAGACTGCCACTTTTACTGAACCTTGTAGCATGTATATATCCCGACCGTTCTTGGCTCCCTTCATAATTAGTATATATCCTTTGAAAACCTTCAAGATTCCATTAGCTCCTCGGAACTCACAGCCTCTGTCTTCTAATGTTCCCAAATATATTAGAATTTTTATGCAGGTTTATAATAAGATATTTTATAACCCTTGAAAAAACTAAAAATAAAAAACAAAATTAAATCATACGTGAAAATAAATAACATAAAAATTTAGAAACAAAGTTTCCGATGAATTTGGTGGAGCAAATACAGTAAACAACTTTGGAAACGATTGTTGGACTTTTGATTTTTGGTATGTAATTGACATATACTACCAAATTATTTATATAGAGATGAGAAATTATAGTTTTTTTTCTCTTAGGATTAGTAATCCATTGTTTTATTTTCTTAATCTAAATATAAACACTAAGATTTTTTTTCCCTTTTTTATTAACTTTACCTTTTAGGATAAATGTAGATTTTGTATTTTTTTTTAAAGTAACTTTAGATTTTAAAATTATGAATTGATTATTAATTTTTCCAAATTTTTATGTTTTTTTATGAATTGGTTATTAATAGATTTTAAAAAAATTCCATTATAATTTTTTATTTTCCTCTTTTTATTAACTTTAACTTTTATGATCAATTTACATTTTTTATTTTGTTTAGTAATTTTACCTTTTAGGATTGGAAATCAATTATAAATTTAGTAAACAAAAATTTTGGAAGTTTTTTTAACACATATTAAAATCTGATCAATTGACTTGACACATGTCACGATCATGCGAGTTAGCAACTTTGAAACATTCTGCTTTATATAATAAGATATTTAAATATCTGATAATTATGGCATCAGTTTATAAATTACTAGATAAGTACCCGCATATATGCGGGTTTGTAATTTAATATTTTATAACCCGTAAAACAAAAAATTAAAGAAAAAAAATAGAAAACAAAATTAGATTACCCGTGAAAATGTATAATACATAAATTTAGAAACAAAATTTTCGATGAAATAAATATATACATTGAAATAGAAAATTTGGTGAAAATATGTAGTAAATAGATTTTGTTAGGATTACTGGACTTTTAATTATTTTTTGTGTATAATTGACATATTACCAAATTCTGGTTTATATAGAGGTGAGAAATTAAAATTCGTTTCCTTTTATGATTAATTTCCTAATCTAAATAGAAAAACTAAGAATTTTTTTTTTCTTTTAGGATTAATAATCCATTGTTTTATTTTCTTAATCTAAATAGAAAAACTAAGATTTTTTTTCCTTTTTTTTATTAAATTTTATTTTTAGGATAAATGTTGATTTTGTATATATTTTTTTCTTTTTTAAGTCTCTTTTGCCTTTAGGATTATTTATCGATTATTATTTTTTTTCAAATTTTTATGTTTTCTTTTTTTATATTTTTCTTTTTGTTAAGTAACTTTACTTTTTACGATTATTGACCAATTATTAATCTTACCAAAAATTTATGTTTTTTATTAATTGATTATTAATCGATTTTAATTTTTGTCCATTATAAATTTTTGATTTTTCCTCTTTTTATTAACCTTAGCTTTTAGTATCAATTTACATTTTCTATTTTTTATTTTTGTTAAGTAATTTTACATTTTAGCATTAGGAATCAATTTTAAATTTAGTAAGAAAAAATTTTGAATGTTTTTTTTCACACATATTATAATCTGATCAATTCACTTGACTTGTGCTGCGATCATGCGAGTTAGAAACCTTGAAACATTCTGTTTTATATAATAAGATTTTTTTTATTTTAAGTTTGGTCGTAGTTGTAGATTATAAACTTATAAGTTTCATTTTTCATTTTCCTTTATTATAAGTTTTTCTTACTTATTCTTGTTTTTCTTTTTGTAAGATTGCCTTTTTTAATTTAACATTTTTTAATATTTACTTTAATTTATTTTACTTTTTAATTAAATTGACTCATGGCAAAATCTAAATTAACCATGACAAATGTCACGATCTCGTGACTTTTAATTTCCTTTTGTCAATTTCCTTCATTATAAGTTTTTCTTACTTATTCTTGTTTTTTCTTTTTTTTAAATTGTCTTTTTTAGTTTAACCTTTTTTAATATTTACTTTAATTTATTTTACATTTTTAATTAAATTGACACATGTCAAAATCTAAATTAACCATGATGACAAATGTCACGATCTCATGAGTGAGAATTATCCTACGTGTCACGCTTACGTTGAGAGATCCAGCTTTATATAATAAGTTTTTTTGGTCGTGGTTATATTATTAATTTCTTTTTTATGTTTCCTTTTAATATAGAGTTTTGGTAGTGTTTTTTTTGTAAGTTTCCTTTTTCAATGTCGTGGATATATTATTAGTTTCGTGGTTATATTATTATTTTAAGTTTTCTTTTTATTTAGATTGTTTTTTTGTTTTTTTAGTTTAATATTTTTTAATCTTTACTTTAATTCATTTTTACTAAGATTGCTTTTTATTTAGTTTATAACCTTTTTAATATTTACTTTAATTCATTTTTACTTTTTAATTAAATTGTTAAAATCTAAATTAACAACCGTGACATTTGTCACGATCTCGTGATTGAAAATTATCATACGTATCATGTTCACGTCGAATATCAGATTTTAAAATTTTTATTTATGTTTATTTTTTTTTAAAACCGCATATTATCGCGGGTCCTTATCTACGATAAATTTTGACCGACTCCTTTTACCTTTTGATTCAATTAATTATTCACCAATTGATGTGAACGATTAGAAACTTTCAAGAAAGATTACACTTTGAGTTTCCCTTGAACCAATGACGAAAACATAATAATATTTAAATCAAAGTCAACTGTAAAATGTATTGATCAACTTGTTAAACAAAGATTACATCGTGTTTTTTTTATATTTATTTATTTTTAACTTTTCCCATGTATTTTTCTAATTGTGATTTGATTTCTTTTGTTTTATATACCTATAATATAATTAAACTTCTGTATAACCCAGTTTCAGAACACCATTTTTGAGGAACAATACACATCTGGAAATCTATACTAACAAAAGATACTGTTTTCATGGCATCGACCACGATGGTGAATTCGTATTTCCTTTTTCTGTTTATAAATGGAAGGTTTAACCGGTCATGCATGTGTATAAGAAATACTCGTTTTGATCAGCAGATCTGACCAAATATGTATCCTAATTGTATATATATGGACTGATGTTGATAATTTATGGACAGAAACGCATGGTCTACGCAAGGGATCTTGGCATCGCTTGGTCGGATAACACCGAGTATTGGTCATGGCTTCCTCTCCGGTATGAGGCATCAAGGTAAAGAGTTCTATAACTTTGATTAGCTGTGAGTACCCGATCTTGTTTTTTACCGATCCGAAACAAACCGCATCGAAAAATTTGAATCAAATGGAAAAGGAAATTACATCAACTAAAATCTTGATTTATCTGAAAGTCTTTCTAAATTACTATACTTATTTTGCTAAAAGGCTGAATACAATACCATTATCAAACCGAACTGAATGATAATTGCTTTCCGTTTGGTATCTATATTTATAATCAGAAACATTCGAAAATAAAAATTGAACTAAAGCTGAAAAATATATGAAATTGGACACCCCTAAACGAAACAGTCCGAATAAATCAATGGCTTTAGAACATGTTTTAGTATTTCTAGGTATTATTACAGGGGTAAAACAAAAATATCATCCCGTTTAGAAAAAAAGACATGCTTTAATTTATCACTACTAGAAATAAATGATCAATACTATTTTTTTCATATTCATAATAACTTTATTTTATTTTATTTTTGGTCGAATTCATAATAACTTTATTTATTTATTTAATTTTTTTTGAAACCAAACATCAAACAAAACCGAGTAAACCGAAAGTAACATTTTACGGAAAATATTATTTTAGCATTATCTCAATTGGTTGAGGCTGTAGCTTTATATTTTTTGACTTAGAAATTAGGTTGTAGGATTTTGTGCTGTAGCTTTTAGATTTTAAATCTAATTTTAAAAAATGAAAGTTTTATTGGTAAATATTAGTTGTGTGATGTAGTCTTGTAGATCACAATATATAATATTTTTAAGATAATCTAAATAAAATAATCACACTATATAATATTTGTTAGATAATTTAAATATCAAATTATATTATGATAATATGAGTATATATATACATGTTCTACTTGACATATGAAATAATTACATGTTAGATATATGTATATAGCTAACAAATTATGTGTAATTATATTTATTTTTTTATGGAGAAGATATATATAGTTAACATAAGTATAAAAATATGAAATATAAATACTTTTTTCCGGAGGAGAGAGAAATTGAGTGAGAGCCTAAAATTATGCATTCTAGAAAAAATGTTTTCTAAAGCCAAAAGAGGAGGGAAAAAAATATTTTGACTGTGAGTGAAAAAATGAAAGTTAAAGCTTGAATGGATCAATTTCAAGGCTGCAAAAGTAATTTTTGGCTGTGTACAGCTCCTAAACCACTTGACAATTAACATATAAAACAAAAATATTTTGTTTTTGATTTTTTTCAAGCGAGAAACTCGTTGATGCTGCGGTGCTTGAAAACGTTTGTTGGTTAGACGTGAATGGAAAGTTCGACACGAGAGAACTGACACCAGAGACAATGTACGAGGTTGTGTACGTGGTGAAATTAGAAGAAACAGCTTCCGGATGGGGGATACCGGTGAACCTAAAGCTGACCTTGCCTAACAGTAGGGCAATGCCTCAAGAGCGGAGTGTGTGCTTGAAGGAGCATATAGGGAAATGGTGGGTAAATATACCAGCCGGTGAGTTCATGACGTCGCCGGAGAATGCCGGAGAGATCAGTTTCTCCTTGTATGAGACCGCATCAAATGCTTGGAAGAAAGGGCTCTTTGTCAAAGGTGTTGAAATTCGTCCCAAAAACTAAGACATGTACGTACTTAATTCTAGGAAACAGCTGATGCATTCATGCATGCATGCTTCCTTGTTTATCAATTGATTACATAATATACATATTTTAATATTGTAAAACATAAATATTTCATCTAAAATACGTTTAATTTTCTTACAGTTTGTTTTTTTCAGTTAGCAAGCTTAAAATTCAAAATTTTATATGCGACTCAAGTCAAATAAATTGAAAATTGTCACTTGAGCTTGGCATATGGAATCCACTTTGATCAATAAAATTTCAAACATCAAGGACAAAGACAGATGTACATTTTGGTTTCTGGTTCGTCAGTTTAGCGGATAGATATATAGCCGGATATGCCAAAGAAAATTTTATTTTTGAAGAACTACAGGATTAAACAAATAATTAGAGATGTGAAACATTTTAGGATGAAATTATGTCTTCATCTATATTTATGTGTATTGCTTGACTGCGCACCTTGTGAACCGAACTTAGGTCGATTTACCCACCAAAAGTTCTGCTAAGTTACCTAAACTAGTATTAGATGAGCTTAAGATTATAATATGCGAGAGTTGAGTCATATAGCATTGTACAACTTAACGATCTTGAACCTTTTGCATGTTTAACTACGTGATTGACTGTGAGAGTTGAGTAATTGAGTTGTTTAGAAATAGGTCAATGGCACTGCGATAGTAGGTTTATTACATATTCGTGATTCGAGTTTAATTACAACAAGCCAAACTTGAATTGATTGAGGAAGGGTTGAACCGGGAATCACAAGATTTACAAGATGCTTGAAGACAGTTTATTTGCAAACAAGTTTTGTACAAGCAAGACGGAAGACATCCTTATCTCCAAAACTACAAGGAAATTGGGAAAATGCAATCAAGGAAAAGAAACATAAGCACACAAAATAAAAGTTAGTGTCAATTTGGAAGATGTTCAATGACCAGACCAAATAACATTTTTGGTTGATCTTTATTTATACTCTCTCGGCTGAAATGGGAACATCAATCACATAATGTTGCATTGTGGTGGTGGTGCCCTGAACTGGGGAAATGGATGAAACACCGGAACATTCCGAGGAACATTCTGAGCAGGCAGAGCCTCTCTCAACTCACGCATAGTTCTTTCAAATTCTTCAGAATTCTTTTTAAGCCTCCTCTCCAGCTGAAAGATAACAAGAGAACATTAAAAACAAACAAAGCAATGAATTTAAACTTATTTCACATATAATTGAAAGTTTAAGAATACGAATTTACAATTTGTGCCATCCGTCTCATTTTTTCGTCATACTCCAATTCTAAATCCTGCTTCATCAGTGCTGCAAGCTTTTCAGACTCAATCTTCCTTTTTTGTTCCCTGAGCCTATCACCCTCCTCCTGGAATACCGATGATTTCCGACATTTAAAGATTATTATCAAAAACAAACACTACAAAAGATCAATTTATCAAATTGGCCAGACATACGAATATCTAACTAGAGATCAATTTATATATGATGCCTATTAAATACACCTTTTCTACCTTTATTTTACGGTGCATCTGGTCGGTATATGGCAGCTGGCCATTTTGATTTCCAACATCTGCGACAAGGGCCAGAAGCTGCTTGAGTTGCTCCACCTTCTTAACTTTATCCGTAGTCCTGTTATCAAACAGGACCTTTCGTCCACCACAGAGCCTGAGAACTCTCTGAAATTTCAAAACTAATCTAATTAGAAAAAACGAAATGAATCATTGCTTCGGCCAAGAACTTCCTGGTAATCCAAAAAAAAAAAAAAAATTTAAGAAAATCGAAAATCATTATGAAAGCAAGCAGACCGTCAAAAATGCAGGGCAACCGTCACGCAGATAATCGTCCAATGTCTGGTTTTCTGCTTCCAACTCGTCACCGCCAGTGAACACAACAATGAAATAGTCAAGGATTTTACTCTCAAATATGCACTGCAATGTACTGAGTGTGGACTCTTCCTCTTGTGAAATTCGACCCCTTGTAGATAGAACAAACAGCACAGCATGTATTCCTCCTTCAGCCATTGTTAAGCAACTGATGATTTCCTTACTTATATAGTCTGCAGACACGGCCGAATCAAACAAACCTGCATCAAGTACCATAGTAAAGTCAGACTTTAATCTAGATAGAGAGAGAGTTTTCTAGTCTATAATCTCTTAAAATTATTTTTCAAATGATGCTATATCAAATAATTTAGATAATGTATTTGTAAGAAAATGACATATATGAGTTTGAGGTTTAATAATCTCGGATATCACTGTAAAATGCATGTTATTAGCCTATGTAACTATGACTATCCATGTAAAAGTGATACATGTTTAAAGGTCAAAATTTAGAAGACTTTGTGATTAATAATATTAATGATGAAATTGAAGATAATATTACAATACTTTTAGAAATAGTTACGCATAAGGAAGCAATTATCGCATCTAGGTATCCAGAAGACAATTTTGTATTCATATCAGATACAAAACATGATGAATTTATGGTGTAATTATCGCATTTAGGTTTTAAACATCTATCGTTTCTAGAAAACAATATTGGGATGCATAACAAAAAGACATCATAGGGAATTTTTAATGTAATAAAAAATTAGAAATAAACTTTAAGAAAAAAACAACATAAGATTCATACTTTAGTGAATTATCTTAGGTATATATGTATAAGTTTATATAATTATTAATTTATTATAATATTGAAACCATATATTTACTTAAGGATCCTAAAAAATGATTATCGTGATTATTAATTTATCGAGTATTAATTTATAATTTTTTTAATATATACCGTTTATCCCTAAGAGCATCATTAACGGTGACACCCTTAAGGTGTCTAAACTTATATTTTAAGAATAAATTTAATATTAAAAAATTGATTGACCCTCACTTATTTTATGTGGTTAATATATGTGTGCAATGGTGACACCATTAGTGGGGTTCTACAGAATAAAAAAATAATAAAATTTTGTGTTTTATAAATGTTTGAAAAATAAACAAAAAATTAAACTATTATAAATAAACAAATTTTTAACAACCTAAATCATCATCTGAAAGAAATCTGTATCAAATTTTTAACAAATTTTTTTATTAATTTTTAAATTTAAATTTACTATTTTAATCTGTATCAGACTTCTCGAAAACGTCTGAAAGAAGTCTGGTAAGAGAAATCAATCAGACTTCTATTAGAGTCTAATTGTCAGACTTCTATTAGAGTCTAATTGTCAGATTTCTATAGATTCTATTCTATAGTAGCACAATCAAATGGATTCTATTCTATAGTCGCATAATCAAAGGGATTCTATTCTATAGTTACAATATTTCTTACAATCACAATCGCCGACTTCTCGTCTGAAAGATCCGACGACAACGGCGACATCGAAAACCCGATCGCCATCGCCGTCTCCTTCGGAAGAGAGAGAGAGAGAGAGAGAGAGAGAGAGAGAGAGAGAAAGAGAAAGACGAAGAGATCGATCAACCATTTTTTTCTTTTTTTCTGTTTTCTTTCGGTCCAACCAAACAGCGACACGTGTCTTCTATACACCCGACGACCCCGTTTCAATAGGTTCAGTCCACAGACCCGTTTCATCCATTTTTCACCAGATTAAATCATTTTTTAATCAAAAAATGTCAAAGACACCCTTCTTAGTTCACCGTTAATCATGTTCTAAGAGCACCCACATTAGACACCCAAGTGGGGTGTCTTCCGGTTTTTTTTTTAAAAAAAAAAAATTGTGTTTTTTATGTCGCGACGAATCACGTCGCGACACGTCATCACCTTTTGGGGGAAACATATATCTTTCGCGAGACTTATGTCTCGGATGAAGATGGTCTAAAATGGTATGCAACTTATGATTTGATTAATGGAATTGAGAGTTATTGGAAGATGGTATGCAACTTAAGCATTATGAGGATTAAGGTGTTGATTGGTTCACCCGCTATCACCCGCAAACGCTACGTTTGTGGGTGGTAGTGGTTGGTGACATTTGATAACAATTATAGAAATCGTTTCATATCGCTCCGCATCGTTTTGTACTGCTGGAAATCAAAAGTTCCTTTCCGTAAGCGTTTGCGGTAGCGGGGGGGTAAAAAAAAAAACCCTCTCTATCACGTAAACATAAAAGGAAAAACAAAAAGAAAAAAAAAACTTTGGATCACATTATAAGAAAAAAAAAACTTTTTAAAAAGAGAAGATGGTATCCCCTTTTTTTTTCCTTCTATGATAATGCTTTTGGTTATATTTTCTATTGTTTATTTGTTTTCTTACCATTATGGCTCACAACATGATCGTTCTGCTTCCACTTTTAAAGTAAGAATATATATATATATATATATATAACTTATTAGATTACAAAATAAGTTCGTTTAAATTCTTTTTTTTTCCAAAAGATAGTAAGGTTTTTTCAAATATGGATATAGATCCTCGAGAAATCGTTAAGATTGCGGAAACTGAGAAAACGATCTGAAAAATTGGCATAAATTAGTGAACAACCCATGATATCCCAAAGTTGTGCTCCTTCACCGGTTATTTTGGGATATGAGGACATCTACTGTTATGTTGATGGCTTATGAAAGGAGACTGATACTTTATATGGATTAGGATGGCATTGTTTTCAAGTAGACGTTGAAATATCTATTTTGGGAGCAAGTAATATACGAAGAAGTCTCTCTCCTTTATACGATGAATTAAAAGCTCTATTATATTGGCTATGCATTGCATGATCGCAACCAAAAGACGGCTATAGCTTTCGCGATAGATTGTTCCGAATTGGTGAAGATGGTGTATACACTGGAGAAGTTGGCTTGCTTTTGCATTACACTTGGAGGAATTCATGAAGATGTAAGGAAATTTGTACTTTTCTCTCTATCTCGCATATCCCCGCGCAAACAACACAAATGCAGACCAGCTAGCACAAAGGCGGACAAGCTAGTACAAAGTGCTCGAATCTATCTGCATGATATTGTTTATGTAGACTCGGTATCCCGGTTTGGATTTCCGAACTGTTTTAGGTATTATGTTGTCGACAAAAAAATGTTATACATGTTTTATGTAACCTTATTTATAAACATTTATTGATTTGTTTTTTTATAAATGATCTTATAATTACAAAAATTGATGTATTTGAAAATAAACAGCAAGCAGTAGTGTTTTTACAAAGTGGTATCAGAAAAATGTTCAAAAATATTTAGAAATGATCAAATATCTCGTTGTGTCAGTTTTTCGTCAGTATTCGAAGTCTGTCTTCAGATATCCTTCTTTAAAAAATAAACTTCCGTCCCAACTGGGGATTGAACCAAGAGCACAAGAAAACCAACCCCCTAATGTTACCATCTCTATAGTTAAATCTCGGGTCTTCTACCTCTTACATATCAAATTCGTTGTTTAAGTCTTTTGATTTGATCTTCATCATCATAGATATTAATGACTGGATCTCCAAAACATCTCTCTACTCTTTTCACAAGATTTTCAGGTTGTCAAAGCGAATATTTATATGTGGGATTGTAAAAACTCCCGAACAATATTGGGTCTATTCGTTTGGCAGCCGCAGTCTCCTGCAGCTGCGGTCTGCTGCCAAGTGCTGTTCGTTTAGTAGACGAAGCGATGGAAGCTTTGCGAGACACCATCACAAATAAATATAGTAGAGGACGTCGATTACCTTATTAGATATTATAGTTTATGACTTTTTTTTGTTTTTAAAGTTTATTTAAGACTTGGTGTATTACTTTTGTTTTATGTTAGTTAAATGATTTAGTTTAATATGATTGTTTTAATTTAGTTTATGATTTTTTATCATAAAAATTATAATGTTCTAATTATATTTAATTATAAAATTATTAATATGATTGTTAACTAATACAAAATTATTATGGATATACAAAATTTAAACTATATTGTTTATCAAAAATATAAATGTATAAAATTCAAAAAAAAAATTGAATTAAGTGAAAAACTATGGCTAATATACTTAAAAAAAAAAAAAACTATCGCTAGCGTCAGGCAAACGAACAGACTTGCGGCCAAACGCTGCGGTTATCAAACGAACAAATCTGCGACCAGTCGCAGAGACCAGATGCGCGGCTGCCAAACGAACAACAACCTCTGCGTCTGGTCGCAGCGTTTGACCGCAGGGCGCAACCGCAGACACCAACGGCTGCAAAACGAACATACCCATTGTATACAAAGCCAGAATCAGACTTTGATTGAGAAAAATTCAGATAGAAATTAACGTAGCGGAACCTTGTACGGATAGTTTAGTGTTCCTTTGATTCTAGGAACACTGGAAAGCTAGGGATAAATTTCAAACTTAATCATGTAGGCCATGTTCGTTTTTTTTATATAGATGCAACATCTGGATTTAGCATCTAAATGCAATTTCTAGATACAACATCTAGATATTGTTCGTTTTTGAAATTAGCTTTTGCATTAGGATGCTGCATGCGTCTTGATGCAAAATTGTTCGTTTGTGAATTTATAAAAACATTTGGATGCAAAATATATCAAATGACTACTAATAAGAGTATGCTTTTGAATTATTTTTATTTATAATCAAAGTAGTTTTACATTGGATTAACTTAAAAATCATTTCAAAATAATATTTTTCAAATTTAGTTTTAAAATAAATAAAAGACATTCCACGTTTTTGGTGGATTTACGTAACCTTGGCAAAAAACTATATTTTTTTTGGGGTTTTGGCAAAAAGACAAGATTTCACATTTGTATAGAAAAATGCGATTTTACGAATTTTTGCGGAAAAATGTAATTTTACGATTTTGGCAAGAAAATGTAGTTTTGCGTTTTTGGCGAGAATTTTGTTTTTTTTTGCAATTTTTGTGGAAAAACACGATTTCACGGTTTTGGCGGAAAAATGATTTCGCTGTTTTAGCGTAAAAACGCGATTTCACAGTTTTGGCGGAAAAACTTGATTTTGTGGATTTTGACGGGAAAATGCATATTTGGGGTTTTGACGAGAAATTGCGATTTTACGGTTATGGCGGGAAAAGCGCGATTTTGGGGTTTTAGCGGGAAAACATAATTTTGCGGTATTGGCGAAAAAATGCGATTTCGCGGTATTGGCGAAAAAACGCGATTTCGCGGTTTTGGCGGGAAACGCAATTTAGCGGCTTTGGCGGGAAACGCGATTTTGTGATTTTCGGCAGGAAAACGCAATTTTGTTGTTTTAACGGGAAACACTGTTTCACCTTTTTAGCGGGAAAACGTTATTTCATAGTTTTGGCGAGAAAAACGTGATTTTGTGATTTTGGCGGAAAATTATTTTTTTGAGGTTTTGGTGGGAATATGTGATTTCACGATGTTGAAATTCTAACAAGAAAATCCGGTTTTGTTGTTTTAGCCGGAAAATTCGATTTTGTAGTTTTGGCAGAAATATGTGATTTTGCGGTTTTAACGAGATTATCTATTTTTGTGAGAAGACGATGGGCCTGATTGGTAACAGCTGTAGCTTTCGGTTTTATGTTGTGGTTTTTTGGCTGTAGGTTTTTTAGTTGTAGGATTTTGGCTGTAGGATTTTGGCTGTGGCTTTTTAAAAAGTGAAAGACAGGAAATATGGGCTGTGGAAATATAGCTCTCTACAGCCAAAAAAGGATACAAAGGGCTGTAAGTTTAAAAATCTGTAGAAATCATGATTGGAAAAAAAATTAGCTTTTAAAAATCTGTAGAAATCATGATTGGAAAAAAAATTAGCTGTAGAAATAAATATGGCTGTGTGCAGCCTCTAAAGCTCCTTCCAATCAAGTCCGATAAAATGATATTTGAACGATAATTATGAAGTTTCATTTAACAAAAATTAATTAGCTTTATGTTATATGGAAGGCTATTTTAGTTTTTTGGGTTTTGAGATGCTAGATTAGCATCCAAACTCTACTTTTTTTAGCATCTCAAGACTCAAATATCTAGATTTTTGAGATGCTATTAATTTTGCATCCAGATGCAGATTCTAAAGTGTCCAAACGAACAACATTTGAGCATTTGCATCCATATGCAAAAACGAACAGGGCCTTAGTCACTTTAAGTATATATATTCCCTATGTCTTTAAATGATGGAGTTGGCATGCTATCTGAGTTCTCTCTGCGAGGACTCTCTGCGAGGACTCTCAAATCCTTGCAGAACCTCACTAAGCAATATACCAATATAACGCTTGTGAAATGATCGATCCTTATACTGAATTTTTGTTTTTATTTTAAGGGAAATAAGGCACAAGACCACAAGCTTTCTTTATATAAGAGGAAGGCTCACACTAATTTATACTTTGGGAGGTGGTTAAGGATATAAAGCTTCAACTTGTATGCACTATCTCTTCTCTACTCTACTTTCGTTTAACTTGACCAATCACTATATGACTCTTGATTCATATCTTGTCATTTTGTTTATTCAAACTTGAATAACCTTTATGTTGGTGGTAAGTTGCGCACCTCTAGTTTAACCCAATTTGAACCGAGATCGGCCCAATTAACTCCGGCCCACGACAGTTCATAACCATCGAAGATTCAGCCCACATCGATCCATTTACCAGGCCCGTTGAGCTCGATTATACAATGTCAGCCTCAACCTCCAAAATAAAAGGAAAATATCCAGCTATAAGAATGAATCTCGGAAGAAGAAAGGAAATCATTACCGAGAAAAAAGGAAATTGACCTAATCCGAGACCGACAAGGAAAATGAAATCACTAAAATTTAGACAGGCATAAGATCTTATAAATAGGGAAGTTCTTTTCATTCAGCCGACATCCGAGAATTCGCTTACAAGATCTAAGAGATTATTAGCTCCGACTTTTCCGGCTTTTAGTTTCCTAGTTCTTATTCACTTTCCGATTAGCTCGTCGACCTCTGATGACCTAATTTTCTTTGTAATTCGCCGAGATTTTACTTAATAAAACGAGATTTCGATCCTTTTTAACTTATTTGTCCCTTGTGTGATATTCATATCTTACCCTTTACAAAAAGGATATAAAGCTTTCTTTTTTTGAACAACAGGATATAAAACTTCAACCGAAGTTTTAATGGATTGGAGGACATACCAGGAGTATCAATGACATTGATTATTGGGCCATCTTGTATCGCAGCTCTATACATATCGCATTTCATGGTAACACCTCCTGCTTGTAGTTTGGAGTTGAACATTTTCTGACCGAGCAGAGTGTTCCCGGTTGCGCTTTTTCCATTACCAGTTCGTCCTACCAGAACTATGTTTTTTATTGGCTCTGGCATATTGAAGAAGAGATGAAGAAAG
>PKML01043805.1:30731-41578 GCA_002933935.1 Eutrema yunnanense | reverse complement strand
AAAAAAAAAAAAAAACTAATTATGAAAATCGATGATTCATTCTCTTTCAATACAAGAATGATAAATTGATTGCCTCAAAGACGTTAAAGCTTCCTCTCTTCGTCTATCCATCTTCTCTTTCATCTACTTCACACTCTCAAACCTTTTGGAGCGGTTGGTTATTGTTATGGCGCATTCTTAAATCTATTATAATAATTTTACCTCATTAGCGAATATATGCATATTCTAAGAAATTATGAAGTTTATCGAAGCATATTTTAGAAATGAATAAAGCTTAAGAAAATGATGTTAATTGATATATGAAAGTGTCAAAATCATGATAAGGCACTTCCCTAATATTTTCCGACAAACATACCATATTTTCAAGCTATTTGAACATGTTCGTTTCATTGTTTGTTTTTTGTGGGTAAAATTTGATTTTTAACCATAATATATTTAAGATTTACATATAGAAATCACGATATATGTAATTAAATTTCAATTTATATTTTTTTCTCAACATCAAAATTTAGTTTTAATTACATTCTAAAAATAATATTTTGATAAAAAAATCTGCACGTAGTGCGGGTATTCACCTAGTGTATATAAATTGTGTTGAATTGAATACGCTAAACAAATCAGAAAGACAGAGACAAACGTTTTGAGTTGTGAGACGACTTTTAAGGATTAACTTTGGTAGTTGCTTGCCGATAGGCATATGGTCCAGTAATTAGCAGACGTTACCAAATGGAAAAAATCATGAAATAGTACATATTGAAATGAGAATGGACACCAAAGGTCGATAGCTAAGAGCATTTGCAATGGTAAGAACCTTACAAAGGTGTCCCATCCAATTTAATATTAGTATTTATAATATTATTTTAGTTGTAAAATTTAAAATTAATTTTGAAAAAAATTGAATCAATCACAAAATGACAAGTGCTATATGGGTGTCTAATGGAGACACTATGGTATCTCATATGAGAACCTCTCCTTCTTCTCTCTTATATTTTTCTAATTTTTTTATTATTTTTATGTTGAGACATCCTCTTAGACACCACCAATGTACATCCCCTATTATCCAGTATGCCAAATGTACACTGGATAATCCAAAAGGTTACATGTTAGGACGTGTTAAAATATTAAAGGCTATTCCGAATATAGGGGATGTACGGGGTTCGGCCTAAAACCTCGTGGTTCTAAAAAAAGAAAATAATAACTAGAATAACCTTCAAAAATTATAGTTTTATTAAAATAAATGTGTCCCAACTTCCTAAAACTAAATTAACATTCAAAAGTTGCCAAAAGACTTTCAAGGACATTTTTAGTTTTAATAACGAAAATGTCATTTTAATTTATTTTTTTCTAATAAAATAAATAATTATGAACTAAAAAATCTTAATTTTTTTATTCTCTCTCTCACCCACGACACAATCTCTCTCCCTCTCTTTTTCTTCTTCCTCTTCTTCCAAATCTTCTCTCTCATCCACCAACGGCGAAGCTCAAGATAAGTGCGACTCCGACATCGATTCCAACTTTCCGATTCGCATCCATATATTATGGCGCCGATTAGGTAAGTAAATTTCGTTTCTCAAGTTTTTTGGTCTTCTTTGGCGAGGTTTGCGAAGCGAGTAGACCGAAGAGTGACTAGGCGATGCGACAGGGGGGGGGGGTTGCCGGCGAGGAAAAGGAGGAACTTTTAGCGTAGTTTGGGCGAAGCTGATTCGAGAAGCGGCGGCAACGTCCGAATTTGACAGTTTTTGAGAAAAAAACAAAACCCTACTTTTTTTTTGACATATATCTTGCAAAAGCGGTGGTTCCCGGTGAAGTACACAATATTCCGATGAAATGATAGATTTTTGGTGAGGAATGAGAAAATCTTAAAACAGGTATTATTGGTAGATTTGTTAACGCATGGTGGTAGATTTGTTGATTAAAAAAATAGTGTGTAGATTTGTTTATTTGAATGGTTGCAAATTTGTTTACTTGGTGGTAGATTTAGTTCTTCTGTTTGGTAGGTTTATTTTAATGGTGGCAGATTTATTGTTATGGATTGGTAGATTTGTTTGAATGGTGGTTGATTTGCGTGTAAGGTTTTGTAGTTTCAATTGATTTGGTATTTTTTTCAATTGATAGTGTAAAATCTATGGTAGTAGATTTTTTTTTATAATGACGGTATGTTTATATGAATTCGTAATAGCTGATGATACATTGTTGGTAGATTTATTGTCATTTGATGGTAGATTTCTTTTGAAATTTTTTGTAGACTTAATTTGAAATATCTGAGGGAGGTGAGTTCTGGTTTGTTTCGTCTCGTCTCACCGTCGGTTGTAGTTAGGTAGAACTTCTCTTCCATTTGGTTATTTCTCGTTGTGGTTTGATTTGGTGGTTCGAAAATCGTGTTCTTCGTTACGGTTAAAATGTCGTTAAGTTACAGTCAAAGTTCTTTTTCTCGAGCGAGTGTCGACAGTGGATGTGCACGAACTGATGGTGATTTTGGAATTCCGCTGCGTTGATTTTGTGGTCGTGGTGCCATACTTTAAGAATCTGCCGATGTAGCGATCATTGGAAGAAAATATTACACATGACGAGAGTTGTTGAGTGAGATAGGATCTAAATTGGTTAGTTGTGGATGTTGAGTGAGTAGTTTGTATTAGTGTGATGAAATTTATGCAATAATTTGAGGTTTATGCATTAATGTGAGGTTTTATGTGTAGGATGGTGGAGAACACATATTAAAATGGTGGAATGACGCTATTACTGAAGAACTAACCATCGTAAGAATAAGACTTGAAGAGCACAACGAATGGATGCAAAACATTAACAGAATTGAAGCTGCAACTCCTTATAGTCCTCGTTTGGAGGCAATGCAGGTGACGATGGAGACCAATGGTGATGAAATTCTGAAAATGAAGGAGCTCTTAGCCGGGATTGAAGGAGAGATTGGTAGGCCGAAGGAGTTATTTGCCAACAGAGGTGAAGGATATGTGCTTCTTGCGTTTGTCTTTGTGTTTGCTGCAATTTCCTATCTTTGTAAGTAGAAGAGATAACTACAAGTATGTGCTTCCTTATGTTTAAGAGCTTATATGATATTCTCAGTATTTTGTAAGGATCTTCTCAGTATTTTGTGATCTAATTATGTACTAGTTTTAATGTATGTGCTACTTCTAATTAAATGATGTGATCTAATTATGTACCAGTTTAAATATGTGTTCTAAGAGTTTTTTGATAGTTTTGTATGTTCTAATTCTACGTCTTTGAAATTATCACAATACTTGAAAGTCAAACATACACCTTTCATACATAACATTAGCAATACCAACAGTTTGAAAGAAACGTAAACAATACATCACCAAACACACGGAGTCTAGCAAAACGTAAACAAATCTTCATGTAACCTTAACAAAAAAAACACAATAAACCTAGCAAAACCAAACACAGAATCATGAAGTCTACATCACCAAACACATAAACATATCCAAAGTTGATCACTTCTTAGTACTCTTCCCATAATAATGTAGACTTGTTTCATTACGATTTGGCAGACTTATTGCATACGATATGGTAGACTTGTTTCATACGATATGGTAGACTTGTTTCATATGATGTGTGTTTGTATATTGATGTCTCTAATAACATTTTAATGTGGACTACCACAGTCGTGGATGTTAGAGGTACATGAAACGTGTGAGGTAGAGTTTCCTGTAGCAAGAAATTATTGCAAAAACCACTCATATTGTTGAAGATGATGAAGATATGATGAAGAGATGATGAAGAAACAAAATTTGTAAGGTTGAAGCTGTGGGAAGTTGTGGAAGTCGTCTTTGAACAAGATAGTGTAAGAGAACTTATAGAGATTTCACCAAGAGAGAGGAGATTGAAGATCTTGGAAAATCTATGAAAAAATTAAGGGTCGGCGGCAACCCTAGATGAAGGTTGATGGGTGTCTAGTTTTTTTTTTGCAAATGTGAAGTTCTTTGGTGGGCAAAATCGTCATTTGATAATCTCTACTTTTAATAAGTCTACCGTCAATAACAACGATCAATGTCAGATAAATCTACCAAATTCAGATATATTCTAACAACTTCATATAAATCTAGCAACTTAAGATAAGTCTACCAATTTTGTGTTTCCCAAAATGTTATATAAACCTATTGCCATCACCGATAAACCTATTGCCATCACCGATAAACCTATCGCCATTACCGATAAATCTACCGTTTTATAAATAAATCTAGCCCATAGATCTACCAACCTTTAAAAAAATTATCATGTCGTAACATAAATCTACTACCATTACAAATCTAAGAACAAAAGTTTTTACCTATCTTAAATCTACTGTCATTAATAATAAATCTACCATGCCAATATTAATTTACTGTCATTACAATAAATCTACTGTCATTACAATAAATCTACTGTCACAAAAAAACGAACCATCCGATGATAAGTCTGCCGCCATTACAAAGAAGTCTATCGCGGAGAAGATTAATCTACCATGAATGGGAATAAATCTACCAATTTGGTCAAACATCTACCAAAAATTCAACTGATCGCTTTTTAAATTTACCAACCCTTAACAAATTTGCTATCATTACAAATAAATCTACCAACAAATTAATAAATCTACCGCCCAAAAACATATCTTCCACCTCGTAAAAATATGTCTACTGCAATAAGTCTACCAAAACTCATCAAATCTACCGTCATTCAAACAAATCTACATGCCGAAAATAAGTATATATGCCATCAAAGAACGGTAGACTTTCGTAAGGTTGGTAGATTTTCGTAACTAGACACGCTGGTTTTTTATTAAATAACTCGAACTTTTGCCTACATGGAAATAAAATAGTAATGGCAGTTTCGTAATAACGTTTTTTATCAACAAAGCTCAGAAGGGTAAAATTGATTGGTACCCAAGATTATTCTAGTAATTTAAAAAAATTACATTATTTTAATAAATACAACACTTTTGAAGATTATTTAAGTTATCCTCCTTGAAAAAAAAAATGAAAATGGAGAAAGGAAGAAGTTAAATTAGCAGAGTCAAAAACGTGGGAGTAGGTGAGAGCAGGTTAGAGAAAAGTCAAAAAGTGCGATCTGAAAGACGATTTTTCTTTTTCTCTTTTTCACTGGTTCTTGTCATGGGATCATCGCCGGCGGTCTCTCCGCATCGGCAAGCTAGTAAGGATTCAAAGAAATTTCTTAAGAAAGCAGATGACACAGGGGAAGCAGGGGAAGCTCGTAAGGAAAGCTTGCCGAAGTCGATGGTTTCTGATGTCTCTGTCACAGTCATCGATGTCCCTTTGGATGAAACGGTGGCAAATGGTGTCATAGTCATCAACACCAACCCAATTCAGCAACAACAGAAGAAATCATGGGCCAACATCGTCAAAAACAAACCGAGTCTAACAACTCATGATATCCAAGTCACCATGGTCGAAGGGGAGGCTATGGTGGAGATTCCGGATGCTATCATTCAAAGTTCAGTCCCGTTGTGGGAAGACTTACTGGAAGGAAGATTTCTATCTACCGCTCTTCACGTTGCAAAGATCCATGTCATAGTGAATAAGATATGGCCGCTCGGAGATAAGTCGATTCAAATCGATGTATTTGTCGTCAATGAAACAACAGTCAAGTTCAGAATCAAAGACTCAGGAGTTCGAAATCGAGTTTTGAGAAGAGGTATGTGGAATATCGCAGATATCCCCATGGTGGTTTCGAAGTGGTCTCCGCTAGAAGAGGAGGAAGAAACCGAAATCAAAACAATTCCGATGTGGATTACTCTCAAAAACGTACCACACAAGATGTTTTCATGGGAAGGAATAAGCTTCATTGCAAGTGCAGCTGGCAATCCAAAACGTCTCCACCCGGATACTGAGCTCTGCTCAAGTTTCGAAGAAGCTAAGGTCTTTATAGACGCTGATATGACGAAAGAGCTACCAAAAAGATACAGATTCAAATCGAAGTTGGGGGTTGACGCGGATGTTGAATTTGTCTATCCCTGGTTACCGGCCAAATGCTCTAGGTGTACTAAATGGGGTCACTCAGAAAGTGTATGTATTGTCAAGGGAGGAGTAAAAAACAGAGCTCTAGAGCATCGTGCGATAGACCAAGGAAATATAGGAGAGGAGATTGCAGAGCACAGTGAGATGATCTCAGTAGTCGGAAAAGACGTATTCACACCAAAGGAGGAACATGTGCCAATTGCAAAGGAGAATTTGAAGTTGTCGATTCGGGATAATTCCGACGAGAACATGGTACCAGTTGAAGAACTGATCCCGGTAGAGGAGACGAGAGAATAAGTAGAGGAGGGAAATTGGGTAACCATATCGCCAAGAAAGATTGGGCGATCTGGCAAAAAATCACATATCAGCGAAAACTCAGCGGTTTCACCATCGAGATTCGAGATACTTGATAAGGAGAGGGAGTGTAAAGAAGGAGATGAAGAGGAAAAGGAGGAAGGGGAGATAACACAACTTCAGCAAGATAGGCAGGGAAAAGAGACCTCGAGAGAACAGAGTGTTCGAGTATCTCAACGTTCTTCAAAAGGTATCAACAAGCAAAAATCGAATTATCTTGGCTTACACACGAAGGAGCAAATCCCAACTGTGTCAAGTCAAAGGACATTAAACAACAAGAATTAAGTATGTCGGGCTTCTTCTGGAATGTTCACGGTCTAAATAAATCAACTAAACATTCTGTGGTAAGAAGCTGGGTACAAGGAGAAAGGTTTGCTTTCAGATGCGTTTTGGAGACGAGGGTGAAGGAGACAAAAGTTCAGAAAATAGGTGGTTCAGTTTTTCAGGACTGGTCGGTTCTAACAAACTATGAGTTTAATCTGCTCGGTCGAATCTAGGTGGTGTGGAAGAACGATGTTCGGCTCACTCTATTTTTTAAAAGTGGTCAATTGATAACGTGTTCGGTAAAATTGGAAGGTAGAGCCGAGGAGTTTTTTGCTCTTTTATCTATGCTTCTAATTTCAGTGAAAAGAGAAATGAGCTATGGAGAGATTTGAAAGATCATCAAAAATTTCCGATCTTTTGAAACAAAACGTGGATTATACAAGGAGATTTCAACGAAATTTTAGATCTGGAAGAGCATTCGAATCCTGAGAGTGTTCAAGTAACCGGGGGAATGCGAGACTTTCAGGAAATGGTTCGATATTGCTCACTTGTTGATATGGCTTCTCAGGGACCATTATTTACATGGTGTAACAACCGTGACGAAGGTTTGATCACGAAGACGCTCGATCGGGTACTTGTTAATGATAAGTGGTTGCAAGGTTTTCCTCAATCTTATAACGTTTTTGAAGCTGGTGGTTGTTCATATCATCTCCGGTGTATAATTAATCTGGATGCCGAGGTTGTTCGGATCAAAAAGCCCTTCAAATTCGTCAATGTGGTGGCTGAGATGGAAGAGTTTGAACCCCTAGTGAATAATTTCTGGAGCGGGACAGAGACGATCTTCATGTCGACCTCATCTTTTTCGATTTTCAAAGAAGCTCAAATCCTTGAAGCCGCACATAAGGTTGCTTGCAAAGGAGAAATTGGAGAAGTTATCGAAAAAAACAAAGGTGGCTTATACCTCTCTCTGCGAAAAACAAGAGCTGAACCTATCAAATCCCTCTATGGAAGCGATGGAGGCAGAGCATTCGTCGTATCAAAGATGGGACTTGGTGTCTGGTTTAGAGGAGAAGTTCCTTAAACAGCGCTCCAAATTGCACAGGTTGAAGGTTGGTGATAAGAACAATATGACATTTCATCGAGCGTTAACTACGAGAGAAGCCCAAAATACGATAAGAGAGATTCATTGTATGGATGGAAGAGTGGCAGTGAATCAAGAGGAAATAAAAGCAGAGGCTGAGCAATATTTCAGAGAGTTTCTACAACATAAACTAGAGGATTTCGATGGCATTTCAGTGGAACGGCTACAAAACCTTCTCCCATTTCGGGTCTCCGAAGCTGATGCATGCAGGCTTACCCGAACTGTCTTGGAGGAGGAGATTAGAAAGGTTCTCTTCGCAATGCCCAAAAATAAATCCCCAGGACTAGATGGGTATACTTCGAAATTCTATAAAGCGGTCTGGCACATCGTTGGAAAGGAATTCACCATTGTTGTCCAATCTTTCTTTGAAAAGGGTTTCTTACCGAAGGGCATAAATTCAACTATTCTCGCTCTTATTCCGAAAACAACAGGAGAAACCGAGATGAAAGACTACCGTCCCATTTCATGTTGCAACGTTCTCTACAAAGTTATCTCAAAAATTGTTGCAATTCGGTTGAAAGGAATATTGCCTAAATTCATTTCAGCGAATCAATCGGCGTTTGTTGCGGATAGACTATTAATCAAGAATGTGTTATTAACGACAAATCTGGTTCGGGATTACCATAAGGATGGGATCTCCGAAAAATGTGCAATCAAAATCAATATCTCAAAGGCTTTCGACTCGGTTCAATGGTCTTTTTTGATTAATACGCTTACTGCTTTGAATTTTCTTCCTAAATTCATCCACTGGATTTCTCTCTGTGTGACAACAGCGTCCTTTTCGGTTCAAGTAAACGGGGAGCATGCAGGTTTTTTCAGAAGTGAAAGGGGTCTTCGTCAAGGTTGCTCTTTGTCCCCATACATGTTCGTAATAAGCATGGATGTTCTCTCAAAGCTACTCGATCAAGCGGCCAGTACTAGACATGTTGGATACCATCCTCGCTGTAAGAATCTCGGCCTTACTCATCTAAGTTTTGCTGATGATCTCATGGTGTTAACATATGGCAAATTACAGTCGATAGAAGGCATTCTCAAGGTTTTCGACGATTTCGCAAAATTTCGGGGCTTAAAATAAGTATGGAGAAATCTACAATGTATCTTGCCGGGATTACAGAGAGTGTACGATTTAAAATCGAAACGCGATTCCCTTTTAAATCTGGACGGCTCTCAGTCCGTTACTTAGGATTACCCTTATTAACGAAGAGAATGTCATCAAATGACTATCTACCGTTGTTGGAGAAAATTAGGAAACGAATCAGCTCTTGGACTTCTCGCTTCTTGTCATTCGCCGGTCGATTCCAATTAATTTACTCTGTTCTGATGAGCATCACAAATTTCTGGTTATCAGCTTATCAACTCCCAAACGAGTGCCTGCGGGAAATTGAGAGGCTTTGTTCGGCATTCCTATGGTCAGGAGCAGATTTTAATCCGCGAAAAGCAAAAATTGCATGGGATATTGTGTGTAAATGGAAAGAAGGAGGATTGGGATTACGGCCACTGAAAGAGTATATGGTGGTGTGTTGCCTCAAACTGATCTGGAGAATCCTTTCACCTCATGCATCGTTGTGGGTAAAATGGATTCAACAAAATATCATAAAAAAGGAGATATTCTGGGCGATTAAACCTACTACTTCTCTAGGATCCTAGATGTGGAGAAAGATCTTGAAATATAGAGCTCTTGCGAAAGAGCTACATAAGAAAGATCTCGGAAATGGGATATCAACATCATTCTGGTACGCCAAATAGTCTAACATGGGATGTCTCTTGGATATAACAGGTGTGCGAGGTGCTATAGACATGGGCATACCATTGACTGCAACTGTCGAGCATGCTTGGAGTGCTCGAAGAAGGCGTCGTCATCGTTCGGAAAATTTGAATGAAATAGAAGACGCCTTGGTCGAGGAAAAACAGAGAAGGGATGCGACGAGAGAGGACATCTTTCTATGGAAATCGAATCATGAGAAGTTCTCCCCAACATTCGATGCCAAGGCAACCTAGTTGCTCATCCGCAAGACTCATAATCTGGTGGATTGGCACAAGGGAGTCTGGTTTACTCACTCTACACCAAAGTTTGCTTTCTTCACATGGTTAGCGATTCACAATCGCCTCGCCACAGGAGACCGTATGTTAAGCTGGAATATAGGAGCTACTCCCGGCTGTGTATTCTGCCAAGAGCCGATGGAAACTAGATCTCATCTGTTTTTTTCATGCACCTATGCGAAGACAGTATGGACGAAGCTGAGTGAAGGTCTTCTCGACAATAGATTCTCGACAGATTGGAATTCGCTTCTCAATATCATGAAGGACACTAGTACGGGGCGAACAAAAGGGTTTGTCATAAGGTATGTCTTCCAGATTTCTATCTACAGTATTTGGAAGGAACGCAATAGTCGGAAGCACGGGGAAAAACAAATTTCTGCAGATCGTCTAACTAAGATCATAGACAAGCAAGTGAGAAACAGGTTTCTCTCGATTCGAGCCATATGTGATCACAAATATGACGACAATTTAGAACTCTGGTTCGCCACAAGAAACTAAATTAATTTCTTCTAAATTTCAGAATTCAGCATGATGTAACATCTATTGTAATAATCGTTTTTTTTTGTTGAATAAATTTTACATTCTTTAAAAAACAAAAAAAATGGGAACTCGCAAGCTTTCTTGACCTTTCTGAGTAAAACAAAAAGAAGAATAGATGGACAAGTTCACCGAAAAAATGGTTTTAATACAAGATTGCTTGCCCACGATTATAGATAATTATATTACTTTGGAAACAACTATTATTTGTATATTATTATTATTTTTAATTGTGAGAATTCCCTTCGACAATCTTTTTTTTAATTGTGGGAATTCCCTTCGACATTAAATTTTTCTGATACTCGGAGCATCATTATCGGTGACCCCTACACACGGGGTCATCCGGATTTTTTTTTTTTTTTTAAATTGATTTTTTAATGTCGCGACGAATCACGTCGTGACACGTCATCACAATTCGGGACACACAGACACGGCGCGCGCGGGTGTCTCCGCAGAGACACACAGACACCGGTTCTCCACGTGTCGCTTCCTCATTTGTCCAAAAAAAAAAAAAAAAAAATTGA
>PKML01043805.1:8573-30260 GCA_002933935.1 Eutrema yunnanense | reverse complement strand
TCTTCTTTTTTTTTTGTAGTGTTTCCCAGATTTGCTTTTAATTATGTTTTTACATGTTTTTTTTATTTGATCAAAATAAATTTTCTTAAAAGTATACAAACATATTAAGAGAAAATTATCTATAACCTTCAAAAGTAGAATAACTCTTACAAAAGTTTCCTTAACTAAAATAATCTTCAAAAGTTGTCAAAAAACCTTTAAATATGGTTTTTCGTTTTAATAACGAAAATACCATTTTCATTTTTTAAATAACTAAAATATTAATTATTAATCTTAAAAAAAAAAAAAAAAAAAATCCCACCTCTCACTTTTCACGCGATTCTCTCTCTCTTTTTATTTTATTTTTTTTTGTTCTCTCTCTTTCTCCCTCTTCTTCTTCCTCTTCTTCTTCTTTTCTCTCTCTTCCGCCAACAGATTTCAGTGACTGTGAGTGGATCTATGGCGTTGATTCCGACTGATCCACCGCCGTCATCCACCAGATCTGCTCCCCAGAGCCAACATCTTCGGCCAAGGCAGCGACACGGCTAAAGGCGGCTCCACACGCGCCAAAGTCGCCGCCTACAAAGTCTGTTGGCCGCCGGTCAAAGGCAACGAGTGCTACGACGCCGACATGCCGCTTTCGACGCCGACATGCCTCTTTCGACGCCGCCATCCATGACGGTGCTGACGCCATCTCCGTCTTGCTTGGCGGCAAGCCTACCTCGTTTTTAACGACAACGTAACAATCATGTCGTTTCAAGAAGCAGATCGTCGTCGTTTGCTTTGCCGGGAACTCTGGACCGATGGATGGTACGGTTACGAACGTGGCGCCGCCGCCGAAAAGTGCTCGTCAAACTTTCGAACATTTTTTTCATTGTATTAATCATTTTTTGGTTAATATGCTGCTTCATTAGGTATGTCCACCACTTGTTCGATAAAATGCCCGTAATGATGGTAGATTTATTTGTATATTTTCATTTGCGGTAGATTTGTTTAATACATTGCGGTAGATTTGTTTAAGTTGTTGTTGTAGACTTGTTTAAAATCTTGATGGTAGACATGTTTAAAATCTTGACGGTAGACTTGTTTGATACGTTGTGGTAGACTTGTTTGATACGTTGTGGTAGACTTTTACTAATTTTATGATAGACTTATTTTATGGTTTGTTTCGTCTCGTCTCACTGTCGGTTGGTAAAGCTTTAGATAGAGGGATTTGTAGCTTCGTTAATTTGAGTTGCATAGATACAGATCGGGATTCGTCAAGTTGTAGATCCACCAGATCTGCTTCGTCGCCTCCTTCCAGCAAAAAACGTGTTTGATTCCCGACACACGATATGGTAGACTTGTTTTCAACGATTTGGTAGATTTGTTTAATACGTTTTGGTAGACTTGTTTAATATGTTGCGGTAGACTTGTTTAATACGTTTCGGTACACTTGTTTAAGACGTTGTGGTATACTTGTTTAAATTATTGATGGTAGACTTGTTTAATACGTTGTTGTAGACTTGTTTGATACGTTGTAGACTTATTATCTGGAAATTTTTTTTTCTTCTCCAGTATGCGACGGGCGACGAACGACGGGTCTGAAGAGTCAATGAGCGATGCAACAAAAGGAAAGTCGGGATTTGTTTATCAAAAAAATTGTGTGTAGATTTGTTTTCTTGGTGGCCGATTTAATTTTAGATTTATTTGAATGGTGGTCGATTTGCTTGTAAACGTGGTTCATTCCCGACAAATATGTTTCGTCGCCTCCTTCCGGCGAAAACGTGGTTGATTCCCGACATACGATATGGTAGACTTGTTTTTAACGATTTGGTAGATTTGTTTAATATATTTGTGGTAGACTTGTTTAATATGTTGTGGTAAACTTTTTTAATACGTTGTGGTAGACCTGTTTAAAATCTTGATAGTAGACTTGTTTATAACGCTGTGGTCGACTTGTTTGATACGTTGTGGTAGACATGTTAGATACGTTATGGTAGACTTCTTTCATGCGCTGAAACTTCCCCTCCATGAGATCCCCACTTCATCTTTGAGAGGCGTAATCCCCACTTTCTGTCTTATCGCGTACTTACCTTCATCATCAAATCACAAACGAAAAACAACTCTATCAGGTTGAGAGTTTTAAAGAAGAAAAAGAATGTGTGACAAGGTTTCAGCACGTATGTGGCTTGATAGGGTTTTGGTTTCGAGGGTATAGTTGTTGGATGTTTGACAAAGTCTGAAGATGAATAAGTCAAGCGTGTTTTTAGGAACTTGAATAAGTATTTTCTGTTGAAGTTTGTTTCCGTTTTTCATTCATGAAGTTTCTCTTTAATCGTTGTAAAGCTTCTATAAAAGCTAGTGTACTCATCTTGGTTCAATAACACAAAATCATTCAGACTACACTTCATATATTGAGAGCAAACTTATAGTTTTGGTTCCTTTAATAGTCAGTTCACAACACACAACCCTACCACGAGGAAATTTCTTTCCTTGCCATATCCGCGTATATCCCCAAGATTTGGTTCTGGTTCTTTTTTTTTGCATGCTTCAAGATTTACCAACTTGGAGTACTAGATTTGCGGGTATCACTCATCCCAGTGGTGAAATCGTTAAATACGTTGCGGTAGACATGTTTAATATGTTGTGGTAGACTTGTTTAAAATCTTGATGATAAACTTGTTTAATACGTTGTAGTAGACTTGTTTGATACGTTGTGGTAAACATGTTTGATACGTTGTGGTAGATGATATCATCATGTTTTGCATCATTCTAGCATCTGTTTCATTTAGGTTTCGAGTCATTTACATGTAGTTCATGATACTTCTTTGGCATTTTAGTCATTTTAGGAGTCTAGTGTGTCCACATTTAGTCCTAGAGAGTCCTTGCATGTTTTGGATTGTATTTCAGGTGCTAAAGAGGAGATTCGAGACCCGAGGAGAGGAGACGGAAACTGTGCCGACGTCACTGGTCGGTATTGGTTCTCGGTATCAAGAGCCAGGAGTTACACCGAGGTCACTGCTCGGTGTAACTGCTCGGTATAGCCCGACGGAGGAGGAAGCCACAATACCGACGTATAACACCGAGCAGTGACGTCGGTATCGAAGCTTCAGGGGATTGTACCGATGGCACTGCTCGGTGTCACTGCTCGGTGCTGCCACAGGAAGAAACCCGGAGGAAAAGTCATTAATACCGAGCAACGGTACCGAGGAGTGACCTCGGTATCCACTGAAGATCAAAGCCAAACATCTCCTCGGTACCGAGGCCACTGCTCGGTATTGACTCGTCGGTGCACTATCCCAGGCTCAATACCGAGGTGTGACACCGAACAGTGACCTCGGTATTGGCCGAAACAAACTTGTTATCCATTTAAACCGGGTCGGTATCCGGTTTGTCCCGGGTCGACCCGGTTTGTCACTATTCACTATTTAAGCCCAAAAACCTAATTTGGAGGGGCTAAGTCTTTTCTTAAGCAAAAACCCTCTCTAAGAGTGATTTGTAAGAGATTGATCCTTTGAATTTATGCAATTTGAGTATTGTTTCCTTGATTGAATCCATCTATTTTCTACTTTCTAATCATTCAATCATCTTGATCATGAGTTTTAACACTTCTTTCCTTGGATTTGTTAACCCCATGATGATTAGTGAGTAGTCTTAAGGACCTTGGGATAGGGTAGATTAGGGTGATCAAGAGTTTGATTAGTGGTGTTTAGGATTAGATAATCTTATATTCCTTCTTGTCTAGAGTCCCTAATGCTAGATCTAGCTTGAAAGAGTGGATCTAGATCACAAGGCATTTCATGAACACCAAGTGTTTGATGAAATGCCAAGACCAACTAGACAAGAGATTTATGTTCCTAACCTAAGATATTAGTTGTTTAGGGCATATCTTTGGTTGATCTTGTTATGATCCTTAATGCTTGGTAGTTGTTAATCCACAAATGATGATTTGCTAATGGACTTGATAATTAACAAAGTGATTAGTTGCTTGAAAGAGAACTAATCTAGATTAGAGATCTATTGCCTAGGATTTAGCTTCTTGAGTAAATAAACATCACTAATTGGACTTGGATCACCTTACATCAATAACCTTATCTCTAGTTCCGCTTTTGTTAATTGAATTACAACTCGTTTAGTTATTGCCTTGCTTAATTTGAATTTGGTTACTTCATCATAAACTACCTTGTTTGGCTTAAATTACTAGAGAACCTTGCATTCTTAGTGATTAGGATAAATCCCGATAAGGTTCGATAACCTCTTATGCTACAATTGCATTTAGAGAATTGACTCTAGAGATACCAAAATATCTTGTATCAATTTGGCGCCGTTGCCATATTGGGACTTGTTTAAACATTAAGGTTTAGGCTATTTGTGAGATTAAGCTTTATTTGCTACAAAGTTACTAATCTTGTTTGCTTTCAATTGCTCTCTCTAAACCTATAGGTGCATGCATACACGATCTCGAGGCAACGACAATCTATTTGGACCACGGGACGACATACATCGATCATACCGAGGGTTTTGAACAAGAGAAGGACTTGTAAGACAACAAGAAGTTGAGACCAACATGGATCACTAAGAGAACGTTCCACTTGGGAACATCAATGAACCCATTCCCCACCAAGGGAACGGTGGGAATGGGGATGGACACGGCAACAACCAAGGTGGTAATGGAAACCACCCCGCACAAGGTGGTAATGGAAACCACCCCGCACAAGGTGGTAATGGAAACCACCACGCACAAAGAGGGCAAGCCCACAACAACCCTCATCCACCCGCCCGGCAAAGAGGTCCCAACCATCCACCAAGAGCTAGAAACGTTGTTGGAGAAGGCGATGCCGCTAATGCTCACCAAAACCGCCAAGGCATTCAAGCTCCACCGGTGGAGAATAACAACTTCGAAGTAAAACCGGGAGTTATCAACATGGTTCAAGCCAACAAATTTCATGGCTTGTCCATGGAGGATCCCTTGGACCACATTGACCAATTCGACCGAATATGTGGTCTCACGAAGATCACAAAGATGGATTCAAGCTTCGTCTCTTCCCATTCTCTTTGGGTGACAAGGCTCACCAATGGGAAAAGACATTACCCCAAGGATCTATCACTTCTTGGGATGATTGCAAACGCACGTTTCTCGCCAAATTCTTCTCACCGGCTAGAACCGCAAAGCTTCGCAACGAGATCTCAAGTTTCACACAACGATCCAATGAGTCCTTCAATGAAGCTTGGGAGAGATTTAGAAGCTACATGTCTCAATGCCCACATCACGGCTTTAGCAACGCCTCTCTGCTAAGCACACTCTACCGTGGTGCTTTGCCTAAAATCCGTATGCTACTTGATACGGCATCTAACGGGAACTTCTTGGCTAAAGACGTTGAGGATGCAATGGAACTTGTCGAGAATTTGACCCAAAGTGACGGTACCTACGGCAACGACTATGACCGCGCCACAAGGACCACTAGTGACTTTGATGAGAACAAACGGGCCAAAGACATGAAAGCTCTTAATGACAAGTTGGACAAGCAAGCCAATTTGATCGATAAACTACTTGTGTCTTCCCACAAGACGGTCAATTTCATGGATGCTTATGATGAGAACCAAGGTTATTTTCAAGAGGAGAACGTAGACATGAACACTCAAGAGGAAGTTAACTACTTGGGGAATCAAGGGAACTTCCAAAACCAAGGAAATTACCAACGCCAAGGGTTCAATCAAAACTATCCGAACCACCCTAACTTCTCCTACCGGAACACAAATGTGGAGAACCCACAAGATCAAGTCTACCCTCCACAACCTACTCAACCTCAAGGAGCCCCACAAAAACAATTTCAACCCCAAGGGCAAGCTTCTAATACCAACAACCAAGCCTTTGTCCCAAGGAATCAATTCCAAGGGAACCAAGGTGGATTTCAACACAAAGCTCCACCCGGTTTTCAAGCACCTACGTCTAAACCGCAAGAACTTGATTTGAGCTCCATGTTCCAACAACTACTTAAGGGACAAGCGGAGATCCACACGAAGGTGGATTGCTCTTACAATGACCTCAACACAAAGATTGAGGCTTTGAATTCTAAGGTCAAACACATGGAGAACAAAGGTGTGGCTTCGTCTTCGCGTCCACAAGGTCAACTACCGGGCAAATCCGAAGCGAATCCCAAGGAGTATGTCAATGCAATAACCTTGCGAAGTGGCACGCTCTTGCATACAAGAGAAGCCCCTTCTCCTCTCAATGCGGACATTGAGGACCAAAGTGGGGGGGGGGGGGTGGAACTTCAAGAGGATGAGGTAGTAAAGGAGCACGAGAAGGTTGAAGAAGTAGAGAAGATCAAGCCTAGAGTGGCTGTTGCTCAAGAAGAGCCAAAGAAGAATGTGTTCGTCCCCAAGCCATACGTCCCAAAGCTACCTTTTCCCGGTCGTTTCAAGAAACAACTCATGGACAAGTATAAAGCTATTTTTGATAGGCAAATGGAGAAAGTGGAACTCACAATGCCTTTGGTGGATGCATTCTTACCTGTCCCTCAATATGCCAAGTTTTTGAAAGATGCTGTGAATGAAAGGGCCAAGGAGATGAAATCCATGGTCATTCTAACTCATGAGTGTAGTGCCATTATACAAAAGAAGATGGTACCCAAGAAGCTAGGAGACCCGGGATCTTGGGGCAAATGGAGAAAGTGGAACTCACAATGCCTTTGGTGGATCCTTTACCTTACCTTGTGCTCTTGGACCCCTAGCTTTCAATCATTGATTATGTGATCTTGGGGCAAGTGTAAGCCTCATGCCATTTTCAGTAGCTAAGAGATTAGGCTTCACCCGCTACAAAGCATGCAACATCTTTCTAATATTGGCGGATAGGAGCGTGCGGATCCCTATTGGTCTACTTGAGGATCTACCAATTGTGGTGAAGGATTTCATCGTCCCCACGGACTTTGTGGTTCTTGAAATGGATGAGGAACCCAAAGACCCTCTTATCTTTGGTAGACCATTCTTAGCAACCGCAGGAGCAATAATCGACGTAAGGAAGGGCAAGATAGATCTCCATTTGGGTAAAGGAGAAGTGCTCGAGTTTCATATCAACAAAGTAATGAAGAATCCCACTATAGACGAGCAATGTTTCTACATTGAGACCATGGACGAGTTGGCCGATTAATTACTTGAAGAAATGAGAGTGGAAGACGGGTTAGAAGTGGTTTTGACGAAGGAGCACGACGATCATGGGTTTTTGAGCAAGGAAAGTCAAGGTTATGAGCTTCTCATGGATTCTCACAAACCGGTCGACAAGGACACCACATTTATTGAGTTGTGCATTTGGGGTACCACGGTTCAAGAAGAGTTCATTCTAGCCGTCGAGGAGACTAGCAATGGTAAGACTAGTTTTGAGAATGACGATTGGAGCGAGCTCAAGGCCCCAAAGGTGGACCTAAAGCAACTTCCCGCGGGATTAAGGTATGCGTTCTTAGGTCCAAACGAGTCATACCCGGTTATTGTGAACGAGAGTCTAGATGAAAACGAACTATCCTCCCTTCTTGTGGAACTTAGGAAGTATAGGAAGGCAATTAGCTATTCTTTAGATGATATCAAGGGTATTTCCCCAAGTTTGTGCACGCATAGAATCCATTTAGAGGATGAATTGAGGACCTCTATTGAACATCAAAGAAGGTTAAACCCTAATTGGAAAGATGTTGTAAAGAGAGAGATTCTTAAGCTCTTGGACGCGGGCATTATCTATCTAATATCAGATAGTACGTGGGTCTCCCCGGTTCATTGTGTGCCTAAGAAAGGGGGATGACGGTTGTTAGAAATGACAAGAATGAAATGATTCCTACTAGGACAATAACCGGGCATAGGATGTGCATTGACTATAGGAAGTTAAACTCATCTACTCGAAAAGATCACTTCCCGTTACCTTTCATAGATCAAATACTTGAACGTCTCGCTAATCATCCTTTTTATTGTTTCCTAGACGGTTATTCGGGTTTCTTTCAAATACCCATACACCCGAATGACCAAGAGAAAACAACTTTCACATGCCCTTACGGTACCTTCGCATATCGAAGGATGCCGTTCGGGTTGTGTAATGCCCCAGCAACTTTCCAACGTTGTATGATGTCCATTTTCTCCGATCTTATTGAAGACATGGTAGAGGTCTTTATGGACGACTTCTCCGTGTATGGATCTTTTTTTGGTGTTTGCTTGTCTAATCTTTGTAGGGTCTTGCAACGATGCGAAGAAGCAAACTTGGTACTCAATTGGGAGAAGTGCCATTTTATGGTACGTGAGGGGATCGTGCTAGGACACAAGATCTCCGAGAAGGGCATAGAAGTGGACAAGGCCAAGAATGAGGTGATGGTTAGTTTGGAGCCGCCTAAGTCGGTCAAAGACATCCGGTCTTTCTTGGGTCATGCGGGGTTCTACCTAAGGTTGATCAAGGACTTTTCAAAGATCACTAGACCACTCTCCCGGTTGCTTTGCAAGGAGGTCGAGTTTGTGTTTGATGAGGAGTGCATGGGAGCATTCCTAGAGATCAAGAAAGCGTTGATTAGCGCCCCTATAGTCCAAGCACCGGATTGGGACCTTCCGTTTGAAATCATGTGTGATGCTAGCGGCTATGCGGTTGGAGCCGTTTTGGGTCAAAAGAAAGACAAGAAGACCAATGTGATCTACTATGCTAGTAGAACTCTAGACGATGCTCAAACTAGGTATGCAACCACGGAGAAGGAGTTGTTGGTCGTAGTCTTTGCCATGGAGAAGTTTAGATCTTATGTTGTGGGTTCAAGGGTGATTGTCTACACCGATCACGTGGCTCTAAGATACATTCATGCAAAGAAGGACACGAAACCGAGGCTACTACGTTGGATCTTGGTACTCCAAGAATTCAATTTGGAGATAGTAGACAAGAAAGGCATAGAGAACGGAGTAGCGAACCACTTGTTTAGGATGAGGATAGAAGACCTCGTCCCCATTGAAGACAAGCTTCCCGAAGAAAGTCTCATGGTTGTGAAGGTATTGAGAAGAGGGGTTGAAGCCGTGAATGGTATGGAGGAAGCTAGCGGTCTACAAGATGAAAAGCTCCCATGGTTTGCGGATCTAGTCAACTACCTAGTTTGTGGGAAGGAACCGCCTTTGGATGGGTATAAGAAGAAGAAGTTCTTCCACGACGTTACTAGATACTATTGGGATGAGCCCTACTTGTACAAGTTGTGTTCGGATAGGTTGTATAGAAAGTGCGTAGCGGAAGAAGAAGTGAAAGGGATCTTACTCCACTGTCACGGGTCAAGCTATGGCGGGCATCACGCATCCTACAAAACCGCTACAAAGGTCTTGCAATCCGGATTTTGGTGGCCTTCGTTATTCAAGGACGCACATACCTTCGTCTCCACGTGTGATGCATGCCAAAGGAAAGGGAATATTGGGAGGAGAGATGAGATGCCCCAAAACCCAATCCTTGTGGTAGAGATGTTTGACGTGTGGGGCATCGACTTTATGGGACCTTTCCCGTCATCATATGGTAACCAATACATATTGGTGGCGGTCGATTACGTTTCCAAATGGGTGGAAGCCATTGCAAGCCCGACCAACGATGCCAAGGTCATTCTAAAACTGTTCAAGTCCGTAATCTTCCCAAGGTTCGGAGTTCCGAGAGTGGTCATTAGTGATGGAGGTAGTCATTTCATCAACAAGGTGTTTGAAAGCTTGCTAAAGAAGCACGGTGTGAAGCATAAGGTAGCAACGCCTTACCATCTTCAAACGAGTGGCCAAGTAGAAGTGTCAAACCGGCAAATCAAAGCCATACTTGAGAAGACGGTTGGGGGTTCAAGGAAGGATTGGACCAACAAGTTGGATGATGCTTTATGGGCATACCGGACCGCTTTTAAAACACCTATAGGGACTACACCATTCAACTTGCTTTATGGGAAGTCATGCCATCTACCGGTTGAGTTGGAATACAAGGCCCTATGGGCGGTGAAGCTACTTAACTTCGACATTAAGACCGCACAAGAGAGGTGGTTGATCCAACTTCACGAGTTAGAAGAGACTAGGCTGGATGCCTATGAGAGCTCGAGAATCTACAAGGAGAGGACCAAAGCATTCCACGACAAGAGGATTGTGCACAAGGACTTCAAGGTTGGGGACCTAGTGTTGGTTTTCAATTCCCGGTTGAAACTCTTTCCCGGGAAGCTCAAGTCAAGGTGGTCGGGTCCGTTTGAGGTTAAGGAAGTAAGGCCGTATGGGGCTGTTGTGCTTGTTAACAAAGAAGGCCAAGATTTCATTACAAACGGCCAAAGACTCAAACCCTACCGGGCAGATCAAACCGTCGAGAAGGGAGGATCGATCCCCCTCGATGATGTCCCTCTAGCTTGAGAATGGTAACAAACGTCGAACTTAGTGACGTTAAACAAATTGCTCTTGGGAGGCACCCCAAGCTTATCATTGTACATATTTTCTTTTTGTTTATCTTTCTTTTCTATCTTTGCTAGATCTTTTTGATGTTTTTGTTGAGTATGCATAGGAGTTCAAAAGCAAAAAAGCGAATACCGAGCAGTGACACCGAGGAGTGTCATCGGTATGGACTTACAAGAACAATACCGATGTCACAGGTCGGTATCACAGCTCGGTATGGACTTACGAGAACAATACCGATGTCACTCCTCGGTGTCACTGCTCGGTATTGATCAATACCGAGGACACTCCTCGGTTTCACTGCTCGGTATTGATCAATACCGAGGACACTCCTCGGTATTTCTCGTCGGTGTTAAGGAAGTTTTTCCCCTGTCTCCATACCGAGCTGTGGCACCGACCTGTGACGTCGGTATTGGTCCTCGTTTTTACACGGCATACCGAGGACACTCCTCGGTGTCACTGCTCGGTATTGATCAATACCGAGGACACTCCTCGGTATTTCTCGTCAGTGTTAAGGAAGTTTTTCCCCTGTCTCCATACCGAGCAGTGACACCGAGGAGTGACATCGGTGTGTGCCGAAAATTTCGAAAAATTTGGACCCGATCCAGGTAAGATCCGACCCGACCCAGGTAAGTCTCCTTCTTCTTCTTGTTTCACGCGACCTTTGCCCCATTTCTTCACCTCATTTTCGCGATTCAAGAGCAAATTTTCCCCCATCTCCCTCTTTTCTCAACCAAATTTGGTGATTCAAAGCCCTAGAATCTCGATTTTCACTGCTCTTTTTGGATTCATCATCATTTCAAGCATCTAATCCAAATTCCCCAAGGTATTATTCAATTAAATTTTTGAAAACCATTATTTTGTTCTTGAAAAAACATTGCTTGAATATGGTTTGATATTGTGGTTCATTTGTGCAAATACCTTGGGGATGGTTTATCTATGCTTGAACTTGATGATTCATATGCAAGATTTTGAGAAATTAGGATTTTGAGAAATTGGCATATTGAGAATTAGGGATTGTGAATTGGGATGATTTGTTTCTTAGGTGCGAATTGTGACCTTCGTTCATTGCTCTAAGATCATCTTTTGGCGACCCCTTGTTGATTTGATAAGAAATTGTACCTATGCTCATGAATAGTCTCAAGCATATTTGTAGGTACAATGTCGGACAAGGGCGCTCCATCGACAAGGGCACGGACCAAGGTTTCAACAGCTGGAAAAAGGAAAGGAATTGCTCAAGTTAAGGCAGCGGAAAAAGGAAAAGGGAAAGCCAAGGCCACGACCACGGAAAAGGGGAAGGGAAAGAGAGCCGAAGAAGAGGTCGAGAGAGAGAATGTCCCCACGCCGGGACGGACAAAGCCAAATGAGCAAGAGTACTTCAACAAATTTTGCCTAATGAAATCCGAGCAAGGCAAATTTGTCGATACGGAGACGATGGAGAGAATGGGTATAAGCGACGAAGTGTGGGCTCTCTTTGAGAATATGGGGCTACGGAAGTTCATGAGCATGAAACACGAAGCTACCAAGGCACTCACCGCCAAGTTCCTAGCCACCCTACGAGCTAAGTTCTACGATACGGAGAATGCAAACTCCGGGTTTGGAGTTCTAAAGTTCGGACTCGAGGGAACAACCTACACCGTCAACTTCCACGAGCTTTGCGAGATATTCGGATTTAGAGAAGAAGGTATTTACGGCGGGCAATACTTTAACTACCCGGCAAATGAGCTCCGAAATCTTTGGGCAACAATTGCAAGCGGGGAGTTTAGAGCCGGTGACTCTAAGAGTGCAAGCATAAGGCACCCGGCAATCCGGTACGCACACAAGGCGTTGGTCCACAATTTCTACCACAAGGTAGAGATTGACACAGTTACTACGGAGGAGATGGAATTGTTGGGGCTTGGACTAAAGCCTATCCTACACGTTCTCGCTAACGGTATGGCATTCGAGGGGCCTGAGAGAATTCCTTGTCTTGCAACGCTCTTGGTAAGACACTTGTTCCATTACCGGGATTGGGCTTGGAAGACAAAGTCGACGAAAGCCGCGATTTGCCTCGGTTGGGTGATCACTCCAATTCTCATGGCCAAGGGGATCAAAATAGCACTTGACCAATATGATTGGAAATCTTTGGATATGGCATATCTAGCCAAGGTGAAGTTCTTCAAAGGATACATCGAAGGAAAGATGGCTTACAACCTCCAACTCACCGAGACATCCTTGGCGCAAATCCCCTTGCCCAATCCCGCAATCACCAACTTCCATGACCCAAGGAACGTCATGTTCATCCCTCCACAAGAGTACCTCTACAACTCCACCGTCGACCCACCTATGCAAGCGTTCCGCAAGAAGACACAACGGAGAACCGCTGTCGAGGAGCCAATTGACCTCGACGAGGGAGGACCCGATGAGTTATCACCCGAGACCGTCTATGGTAGTGAGCGCTACCACTTTGACCCCTATGATGGGGCCATCACCAGCCAAGCCACAAGACACGCTCACCACCAAACTCGTCTCCTCCAACGAATGTGCAAGTGGCAAAACAAAAACATGAAAAAGATGGTTAAAACGATCAAGTCTTTGAAGAAGACGGTGAAAGCCATGGGTCGAACCATCAATGAGCTAAAAGACGGAGGTTTTGGAGCGAGCTCATCAAGAGCCGGTGAAGGAGGAGATGTCGTCACGGATGCTAACCTCGCACCTCGAGGAGATGATTGGGCGCTAGCCATTAGTTCTAACCGTCCCACAGCCCGACAGGAAAGGGCAACAAAGAGGAGAGCGATGCGGTCTCCGTCTCCCGTCTCAAGTAATCCATCCTACTCAATGGGGTCTACATCCCCATCTCCAAGCTTCTAGGTACGATCCAAAACTCTTGTATATATTTTCTTTTAAGTTTTGCATTGTATAGCTATCTCTTGTTTTTGGTCCTTTCCTTAAGTTTATTTCACACCGAGACGGTGTGATTTAAGTTTAGGGGAGGAACCGGTATCTAATAACATTTGTTTTTGTCTTATTTTATATTTTCATCTTGAGTCTCATGCATTCATCTAAGGCATAGAAAAACCAAACAAATTTTAAAAATTTTAAAAATGAAAAGACAAAAAGAAGTCATTTAGGATGCATTTGCACTTCATATAGGATTGAGTCTAGAATGCATAGCACGTAGACAATGCATTGCATGCGCATTAGGAGCTAGAATGATTCCCCTTTGCGAAGTATTGCTTTAAGAGTTTAAGTCCTATGCTCTAGATCTCGTGTGCGAAATTAAGGTCGAACCATGTTTGGATTTCATGTCTCATTACTTAGTTCTTAGCCAAAGCAAGTTGATTTGAGTCATTTCCTACTTAAGTGATAACCATAATTCGACATTGTAATTATCATGCTTGTGCATTGCATAGTGAATGCATGGTTACCACATACATATTTGGGCTATCTTATCCGCTTTGCCACTCTCTTGTTAGCCCAAATAGCCGATTCCCATCATTGGAACGGTTAACCACTCCCTTAACCCAACCTCTTTTCAAGCCAAATGATACTTGTGAGTGATTGTGAGGCCTTTTTTTGAATCAACTAGGCAAAAGGTGTTAAGTTTAGAACGACAAGGAAAAACTTCCATGTAGAACTAGCTCGGCATAAATGAGCTAGACATAGGATAAGGCTAGATAGGTTGGGAACTTGGGACAAGGTAGAAAGAGGAGATTGCGGGAATGAGAAAAAGGGATGAAGAAGAATAGGGGATAAGCAAAAAGCTTGAAATGGTTGGCTATAGTCGTTTATGGAAAAGGCTCTAAGTGAAAAATAAAAGAAAATAGTCTCTAGTCTTCAAAAGAAAGAAGGAAAGCCGAAAAAAGGCTAAAGCAAAGAAAAGAAACAAGAGAGACTAGAGAAAATAAAGAAGAGCTAAGTAAAGAAAAATGTTGAAAGCCAAACCGTTTGGTGAAGAAGGAAATTCCCTAAGTGTTTAAGAAGAGGGAAAAGTGAGATGATATGAGTAGTGAAGGCAAAATGCCTTGCAAAAAGGGTAGCTTAGGAGGATCTTCATTGGGGTTTAGAGATTAGGAGTCAAGTTCGATATGGGACATTTGGGTAGATGGAAGTCAACCTTGTATGCATCTATTGGGCTTTACTCTTAGCATTTTGCATTAGTTGATTCCTTTTGAGAGAAACCCTCGCTCGGAAACCGCCACTTGTATCGAGATCACCTTTATCTCGAAACCTCTACCCTAGCCAAATGTATTCGTTTGCCTTGCATAAGCATGATTCTCTTGGAAAAAGTCTAATAAATGTTAAAGGATTGGATGATTTGAAGGCTTGTGTAGGTTGAGATTTGAGCTTGGTTCATGTAAGGATGAGCATGGCTAATCCCTTTTGAGTAGACATGTTTGATCATACTTTAGAGTTTGCACTTGGGCTTGACCTCTTTTAGTGATGCTTTTGCTTGAGGACAAGCAAAGAAGTAAGTTTGGGGGAATTGATATCATCATGTTTTGCATCATTCTAGCATCCGTTTCATTTAGGTTTCGAGTCATTTACATGTAGTTCATGATACTTCTTTAGCATTTTAGTCATTTTAGGAGTCTAGTGTGTCCACATTTAGTCCTAGAGAGTCCTTGCATGTTTTGGATCGTATTTCAGGTGCTAAAGAGGAGATTCGAGACCCGAGGAGAGGAGATGGAAACCGTACCGACGTCACTGGTCGGTATTGGTGCTCGGTATCAAGAGCCAAGAGTTACACCGAGGTCACTGCTCGGTGTAACTGCTCGGTATAGCCCGACGGAGGAGGAAGCCACAATACCGACATATAACACCGAGCAGTGACGTCGGTATCGAAGCTTCAGGGGATTGTACCGATGGCACTGCTCGGTGTCACTGCTCGTTGCTGCCACTGGAAGAAACCCGGAGGAAAAGTCCTTAATACCGAGCAACGGTACCGAGGAGTGACCTCGGTATCCACTGAAGATCAAAGCCAAACATCTCCTCGGTACCGAGGCCACTGTTCGGTATTGACTCGTCGGTGCACTATCCCTGGCTCAATACCGAGGTGTGACACCGAGCAGTGACCTCGGTATTGGCCGAAACAAACTTGTTATCCATTTAAACCGGGTCGGTACCCGGTTTGTCCCGGGTCGACCCGGTTTGTCACTATTCACTATTTAAGCCCAAAAACCTAATTTGGAGGGGCTAAGTCTTTTCTTAAGCAAAAACCCTCTCTAAGAGTGATTTGTAAGAGATTGATCCTTTGAATTTATGCAATTTGAGTATTGTTTCCTTGATTGAATCCATCTATTTTCTACTTTCTAATCATTCAATCATCTTGATCATGAGTTTTAACACTTCTTTCCTTGGATTTGTTAACCCCATGATGATTAGTGAGTAGTCTTAAGGACCTTGGGATAGGGTAGATTAGGGTGATCAAGAGTTTGATTAGTGGTGTTTAGGGTTAGATAATCTTATATTCCTTCTTGTCTAGAGTTCCTAATGCTAGATCTAGCTTGAAAGAGTGGATCTAGATCACAAGGCATTTCATGAACACCAAGTGTTTGATGAATTGCCAAGACCAACTAGACAAGAGATTTATGTTCCTAACCTAAGATATTAGTTGTTTAGGGCATATCTTTGGTTGATCTTGTTATGATCCTTAATGCTTGGTAGTTGTTAATCCACAAATGATGATTTGCTAATGGACTTGATAATTAACAAAGTGATTAGTTGCTTGAAAGAGAACTAATCTAGATTAGAGATCTATTGCCTAGGATTTAGTTTCTTGAGTAAATAAACATCACTAATTGGACTTGGATCACCTTACATCAATAACCTTATCTGTAGTTCCGCTTTTGTTAATTGAATTAGAACTCGTTTAGTTATTGCCTTGCTTAATTTGAATTTGGTTACTTCATCATAAACTACCTTGTTTGGCTTAAATTACTAGAGAACCTTGCATTCTTAGTGATTAGGATAAATCCCGATAAGGTTCGATAACCTCTTATGTTACAATTGCATTTAGAGAATTGACTCTAGAGATACCAAAATATCTTGTATCAGTAGACGTTTAGGAATTTTATGATAGACTTATTTTCTGGTTTGTTTCGTCTCGTCTCACTGTCAGTTTGGTAAAGCTTCAAACCGAGCGCTTTGTAACTTTGTTGATTTGAGTTGCAGAGATACATATCGAAATTCGTCAAGTTGTAGATCTGTCAGGTTGATTCCCGATTTCCGCTAGCTCTTCCTTCGGTTGGTTAGCCAGATCCCATGAATTCACTCTCTCAAAAGATGAAATTGGTGATGGAGAAAGCTGGGTTTTCAGATCTGGTTTATGTCCATGTGTTGTTGGAATCGTCAAACACACGAAGTCTAGCAAAACGTAAACAAGTCTTCATGTAACCTTAACCAAAAACACAATAAGTGTAGCAAAACCAAACACAGAATCATGAAGTCTACATCACCAAACACAGAAAAATAACCAAAGTTGATCACTTCTTAGTATTCTTCCCACGATATTGTAGACTTGTTTCATTACGATTTGGCAGACTTGTTGCATACGATATGGTAGACTTGTTTCACACAATATGGTATACTTGTTTCATACGAAATGGTAGACTTGTTTCATACGATATGGTAGACTTGTTTCATACGATATGGTATACTTGTTGCATACGATATGGTAGACTTGTTTCATATGATGTGTGTTTGGATATTGATGCCTCTAATAACATTTTAATGTGGATTACCATTGTTGAAGATGATGAAGAATAACAAAAATTCCAAGATAAACGTTGTCGGAACTATCGTGATGAAGAAGAGAGGATGTTGAAGATTTTCAACATCTTGGAAAATACTTCATGGCTTTTCTGAGTTGGCGGTGCAACCCTAGATGAAGGTGGGTGCATGGTTTTTTTGCAAATCTGAAGATCTTTGGTGGGCAAAATCGTCATTTGATAATCTCCACTTTTAATAAGTCTACCGTCAATAAAAATGATCATTGTCAGATATATCTACCAACTTCAGATAAATCTACCAACTTATGATAAGTCTACCAATTTCGTGTATCCAGAAAGTTTATATAAGTCTACNTTATTCAGATTAATTTTTAGTATATCAATTAAATTTTTATTTATATTATTTAATTCATATCACATTCTAAATTTGTAATAGGATTAGTATTAAATATTTTGGTTTAAATTCAAAATATATTTATAAATATAATCATGTATGAAATTAATGTACATTTAAAATACACTTTTAATTTATTTATTTTATTTTTGCTGATGTGAACACTTTAAGAAGAGATAAAACTCTCCCATTATATAATAGATTTGTGCCAGTTCGAGCTTTTTAGTTTATGACTTTTTGTGCAAGTGTGATTATATATATTGTGTGTGTGTGGGGAATGGAACATGGTTTACGAAACGGAAAGGCCAAGTCGAATTCTAGGACTAGTCGTTCGGCTATTCGGCTCAGTTTGGTTTGAAAAAATTAATGTTGCTTTATCTCCGGCAATAGCTTCGACTGCACCAAGATTACCGTGTGAATAGCAGTGGGAATAGCACTAGCCACGGCAGGGACGGCGGTTGCTTTATCTCCGACAATAGCTCCGGTTGCACCAAAAATTTCCAAAATCAATTTGGTGAAATTTTAAAACTTTAGGTACAAAATTAATTGACAAAAGCGATACAATTGGTGGACATGCAACATAAATAATAATATCGGCAGAAATGAGGATAAAAAAAATTTCTTATGTCAGGGAAGGAGATGTTTTTTTATCTGAGATTTGCTTTTTTGTTTTTGTTTTTGTAGTGTTTCTCAGATTTGCTTTTAATTATGTTTTTACATGTTTTTTTAATTTGATCAAAATATTTTTTCTTAAAAGTATACAAACATATTTATTAACAATATTTTAAGGGTAAAATTGGATTTCCATTATTATAAATCTTAATGGGACAATGTTAAGTGAGAAAGTATTATTTGGATAATAGGTGAGTTTTTTTGTCTCTTATTTCCAATTTTCCCAATATTTTAAGTAGTGCATTTGATGTCAAAAAATTAAGAAGTGCATTTTAGGGGACTTTTGGTGCTTTAAAAATGTTTTGGTGGAGTTTTTCGTTAGAAAACTAAAAATCTAAATCTCATGGTTTTTATGTAAGATTTCATAGGATTTTTAAAAACAAATTAAATTATAACAACTTACCTAATTCACTCAAATCATCTAAAAACTCGCTAAAATTCAAATATTTCCAAATCTTCATAAATATTAGATTGAGTACACCCCTAAGTGTCTGAAAGTGTAAAAACCGTAAAATATTAGTAATGGGTCAAATCCCATCTTATTCCATCTGGATTACTTACACAATTCATAATACAACCAATCAATGTATTTATAATCACTTTTTATGGTTGGCATTTGACAAAATCAAAGCGAACGAATCCATGTGTAAGAGATCATGACGAACTCATGTCAAAGGACTATACTCTATAGTTGTGATGAGAAACTCTTATGAGACTCATATAACAATCTCACAGAGTTCTTCTAGCGGGTCCGACACTGTGTTCTCCAACACATATTTGCGTGATTGACTTTTTATACCCGTAGATTATAAGAGGCTTTTAAGAAAACAGTATAACCACCTAATAGTGTACGATTGTTAAACCTCGACATTACAACTTTAACTAGACAAAAAATACAAAGGAATTCATGAGTCGATCTTCAAAAGTCGTCTCACTCCTCAAGAACAACTCGTCTTGGCCTTTCTGTTTCGTTTACCGTTTCCAGTTCCCCATTATATACATATTAAATTGAATAAGCAAAGTAATCACACTAGCCCCAAAAAACATTAACAAACTCATCAAGTGGCACATATACAAACACCAATAGTTGCTTCTAAACATAAATCAACAATACTAATGTCCGGCATGCGATCTTCTATTTAAACTTGACTTATGTGGTCGAATCGATTAACTTGTCCATTGATTCTTGTTTTGTTTTTCACTAACAAAAACATAAAAAGGCTTCCATTTGGTAGACTCTGCTAATTAACTTCATCCTTTTTTTTCATTCTCTTTTTCAATATGTACCATTTCATGATTTTTTTTGTGGTCAATATGTGCAGGAAGTTAGCAAAGAATCGCCGGTGATCAGAATATGGCTAATCAGGAATCACCATCCGTGTCTGAGCCTGTTACAAACATAGTTCTGGTAGGGAAAACTGGGAATGGAAAAAGCGCCACCGGGAATACTCTCCTCGGTCAAAAACTGTTCGTCTCCAAAAAAAATGCAGCAGGTGTTACCATGAAGTGTGAGATGTTTAGAGCTGCGATACCAGATGGCCCAATAATCAATGTGATTGATACTCCTGGTATGTGCTTCAGATTTTGCATACCATTCTAAATATAACATTTTCCCAAAGCATACACCAAATCCAGCATTTAAAGACAGTAGGCGAATATCTAAATTGATATCCTTTAAAATAGCCGTATCACATTAGTAACTAAATGTGAAAAGAAATAGCCCATCAAAATTAGTTGGCTTAAGTAAATGAAGAGGTATTTGTCCCACATTGGAAACATTAAGGAAAACACACTTGTATAAATATATACATAGTAATGTCTTTGTTCAAAAGGTGTGTGAAAGAAAGAAAAGAAAGACCACTCGCGCGCCGCAGCATTTTTGCTTCTACAATTGAGCCTCGCCAGCGCAAATGCTGAATTCATCAAAGTCTGACTTTACTATGGTGCGTGATACAGGTTTGTTCGACTTGAAAGTGTCCGCCGAATATCTCAGCAAAGAAATCATCCGTTGCTTAACGATGGCTGAAGAAGGAATACATGCTGTGCTGTTTGTTCTCTCTGCAAAGAGTCGAATTTCACAAGAGGAAGAGTTGACACTAAATACATTGCAGCGCATATTCGAGAGCAAAATCCTTGACTATTTCATTGTTGTGTTCACTGGCGGTGACGAGTTGGAAGCGGACGACCTGACATTGGACGCTTACTTGGGTGATGATATCCCTGAATTTCTTCAGGTCTGCTTGCTTTCATGACGTCCTGTTGTTAGTGCAACGATTAATGTTTCCGCACATTTATTTATCTATTTATTTGTAAACTGGATCAATTGTGAAATTTCAGAAAGTTCTCAGGCTCTGTGGTGGACGAAAGATCCTGCTTAATAACAGGACAGATGATGAGGTAAAGAAGGCTGAGCAACTCACGCAGCTTCTGGCCCTGGTCGAAGATGTTAGAAAGAAAAATGATGGGCAACCGTATACTGATAAAATGCACCGTAAACTTAAGGTAAAAGAAAAGAATGTTTTCTGGTTAATATTACTCAGTGTTCAAGAAATCGGGCGCTAGGCAGACACAAGCCGCCCCGATTTTAGAAAAATCGGCTTTATTAGGCGGAAGTTGGGCGAGGCGGGCGAGGCGGGCTAGGCGGATTTTTTAATATTTTTTTTAACCTACCAAATATGCGATTATAATCATCATTAATGTCAATTTATATTTAAAAACTCTAATTTTTCTCATATTTCTTTTACTTTACTTTGAAATAAAAACTTTCATTTATATTTTAACATTTGAAATATTTTACATTTTTCTACATATATGATTCATATTATTTTATTATGTTATAATATATATTAATATATATATATATATATATTATTTTATAATAAATCGCCTAGACCGCCTAAAATCGCCTAGGCGTTCTAGACGCTAGGCGGAGGGTCGCCGCCCGCTTAGCGCCTAGCGCTTTCTTGAACACTGATATTACTGAACATTAAAACTTTGTAGTTTGTGGATATTGTTTTTGTTGCTGTCAAGAAAAAAAAAGATATTGTTTTTGTTTGTTCGAATGTTTACAAAAAGAACTAAAGGTTTATTTATTTTTTATTTTTATTTTTAAGAATCCAATCAAATATTTTAGGCTCCGTACATGCGGAATTATAATTTAATATTTTAGCGAAATTTCTTAAAATACAACTAAAATGATGAGTTTTTGATCCAAACAAACCATCACTAGTTTTTTTTTCTTTCTAAACTACCAACAAATGGTTTTTTCCACAAATACCAAACACACTAAAAATGAGTTTTAAGGGTTTATAATTTAAATATTTGGGTTTGGGTTTAGGGTTTAGTTTTTAGGGTTTATATATGGTTTATTTTTTAGGGTTTAGTAGTTAAAAATTTAGTTTTAGTTTTAGTTTAGTTCTATTTTTACCTTTTTGTTTAGTAACTTTATTTACCTTTTAAGATTAGAAATCGGTTAATTTTCCTAGTTTTTATTTTTTTCTATTTTGATTAATTTTGGATTTTATGATAAATTAACATTTTTTCTTTTTT
>PKML01043804.1:162900-178089 GCA_002933935.1 Eutrema yunnanense | reverse complement strand
TTTTCATTCTTGTTGGTCTAATAATTGCGGTTGGCCATTAACTCCAACTAGATTAATTAAGAGAGACGCATATATAATTAAGCAACAAATGATTGTATTTTGACGTAACCGACCCATACCCATACGGGTGAGACTTGTTTCTATATAATGTATTCTTGTGTTTATAGAAATACATATCAATTATAAGTAAGGGTTATCGATTATATGTTGTAGTTGGGATTAAATTTTGTCGGACATCTATTTGTAAAGGAACTTGGAATCAAAAACTCTCAATAGAAATGGTCTGAATGATTCAATCTATTCGATAACAGAGATTGGCCTTTTATAGCCTTACAACGGAAGCAAATAACGGAAACATTAACTCTCAATCAATGAGAAAGATACGTAACAGAAGCAAATAACAAAATAAAGCTAAAGCATAATTAGCTCCTGAAATAGTGCTAATAATTATTAGATAATTTGACCAACAAAACAAACTTCCAACAAATTCCTCCCCTTAAACTGAAGCTCTCCTGCAACAGTTTAATTCTTCATCCTTTGTACTCCAAGACGATGCCTAAGCTTCTCATACTGATCAAGCTTGATTGGTTTAGTCATGATGTCTGCAACTTGATCATTTGTTCCACAGAAAACCAATTTCAGATCTCCTTTTATTACTAAGTTGCGTAAGTAGTGGTACCTGACATCAATATGTTTTGTTCTGCGATGCATGACAGGATTCTTTGACAGTTTTATTGCTGAACTGTTGTCACACATGATGTCGATACAGTCTTCGTTTACAACTTCAAGCTCTCTCATCATACCCTTCAACCAAACGCAGTGACATGCTGCTGATGTTGCCGCGACATACTCTGCCTCTGTCGATGATAACGTAACAATGTCCTGCTTTCTTGAACTCCAGCATATCGCAGCATCATTCATCAAGAATACATACCCTGAAGTACTCTTTCTATCATTTGAATCACGAGCATAATCACTATCTGTATAGCCCATCAACTTTGTGATTCGAGATCTCCCATAAAATACTCCACAATCTATCGTCCCTTTTAAGTACCTAAGTACTCTTTTTGCAATCACCAGATGTTCCTCCTTTGGATCTGCCATGAAGCGTGCTATCAAACAAACTACAAACATTAAGTCAGGCCTTGTTACCGTGAGATACATTAGGCATCCAACAAGTTGCTTGTAGAGCGTTGAATCGACTCCTCCTTTTCCTTCCTTTGTAATGACTGTACCAGGAACAATGGGATTCCTTACTGCGTTGCAATCCCACATATGGAACCTTTCCAAAACTTCTTTTGCGTATTTCGACTGGCAGATGTGTATTCCTTTACTACTTTGATGAACCTCCACTCCAAGAAAGAACTTCATTCTCCCCATGTCTGTCATCTCGAATTCTTTTTGCATTGACGTTTTAAACTCTGCACATAGAAGTTCATCATTCCCAGTGAATATTAGGTCGTCAACATAGAGACTTACCACCAACAACTTGCCGTTTTTCTTTTTCCAGAACAAGGTGTGATCGTAGTTACTCTTCTCAAACTCCTCCTTCTCGAAATATGCCTCGATCCGACTAAACCAAGCCCGTGGAGCTTGCTTTAGTCCATAGAGAGCTTTCCTTAACCGATAGACTTTATCTTCCTCCCCTGCTCTGATAAATCCTTCCGGTTGCTCAACGTAAACTTCCTCCTTTAATTCTCCATACAAGAAAGCGCTTTTAACGTCAAGTTGATAAACTAACCAACCTCGTTGTGCCGCAACAGCTAGAATGCTCCGTATTGTATCCCAACGAGCAACAGGTGCGAACACCTCTGTGTAATCAATTCCAGCAGTTTGAGCATATCCCTTGACAACTAATCGAGCTTTACACTTCTCCACTTCCCCCTTTTCATTCAACTTTGTTTTATAAACCCACTTTACACCGATTGACTTCGCATATGAGGGCAGAGAAACGAGCTCCCAAGTGTGATTCTTCTCAATGGATTGAATTTCTGATTTCATTGCCTCAATCCACTTCTCTTCCTTTTCAGCCTCATAAAAATTCACCGGATCATCGCTGACCATAGACAGAGCAAAGACCATAGCAAAGTTCATCTCGCTTTCTTCTTCTTCACTTAATTCTTCACCTGATACGAAATCTTGCATCCAAGTTGGTTGTCTTCTTGGTCTTTTTGAGTTTTCTCCAACTCTTTGGGGACTGATGGTTTCCTCAATTTCTGCATTTTCAGTTTCTGCAAGAGCTGGTTCTGTTGCAGTTTCTGGCTCAGCTTCATCATCAGTTTCATCTTCTTCAGTGACTCCATCATCTCCCCAAGACAGTTCCTTCTGCTCTGGTTTGCTCAATTTCCAGTCCCAAATAGCATCTTCTTCGAAGATAACATCTCTGCTAATGGTGTATTTCCTTGCAATTGGATCATACAGCCTATAAGCCTTGGATTCCTCGCTGACTCCAAGTAAGATACATTTGTGGCTTCGGTCATCGAGCTTGATTCTCTTCTGTACCGGAATGTGAACATGACCAATCGAACCAAACACTCTGAAGTGACTGACCTTTGGCTTCATTCCTGTCCATCTCTCTTCAGGAACTTTATCTTTTACAGCTTTTGTCACACTTCGATTCAGAACATAGGATGTCCATCTCGCTGCATCAGGCCAGAATGATCTTGGCAGTCCTTTCTCGGACAGTAAACATCGAACCATGTTCATTATAGTTCGATTTCTCCTCTCTGCTACTCCGTTTTGTTGAGGAGTATATGCTGCTGTCAGCTGTCTCTTTATGCCATGATCTCTGCAGAACTGATTGAATTTCTCGGATGTGAATTCACCACCTCTGTCCGTGCGCAGTCCTCGTATCACAGTTTTCGCCTCTTTCTCCACCAGGTTTTTGAACACTTTAAATGTTTCAAAAGCCTCTGATTTCTCTGTAAGAAAATAAATCCAGGTTTTTCTTGAGAAATCATCAACCAGAACCATTAAGTACCTCTTTCCACTTTGCGATGTAGGAGTAATTGGTCCACATAGATCAGTGTGAATCAATTCTAGCTTCTCAGTTGCTCTCCACTTGCTCTTCTTTGGGAATTTTTCGCGTTGCTGCTTCCCAATATTGCACACAGTACACACCTTCTCTTCAAATTTCATGTATGGTAACCCTTTCACCAATTCTTTTTCTTGCATAGCTTGAATAGACGTGTTGTTAAGATGTCCAAACCTTCTGTGCCATAGAGATCCCAAGTCTTCTTCCTCCACCTTGAGACTCTTCTCAAAGACTGGTTTCTCCTTGGCGTAAATCAGGAACATGCGATTCAACGTCATCTTTGTCTCAACGATCAGGCCTCTTTGAGGGTGAAAAATTCTGCAGGTTCCATTCTCGATCACAAACTTCAGCTGCTTTTCTTGTAACTGACCAATGCTCAGCAAGTTGTTGGAGAGATTGGGAATGTAATAAACATCAGTTATTACTTGAATAATGCCTTCTGCTTCGAATCTGATATTCCCTTTCCCTTCAACAGCCAATCTCGAATTGTTTCCCAAGCGAACTGAATGTTTAAAATCTCCATTGAACTCTGTGAACCATGTTTTTTCTCCGGTCATATGGTTAGAACAGCCGGAATCCAGAAACCACACTCCTTTTCTCTCTGCGTTACTCATGTCAGCGTGAGCCATCAACAGCAACTCTTCTTCTTCGTCAAACTCAACGTAGTTTGCTTTTTCTGTGCACTCAAAAGAATAGTGCCCCTTCTTCTCACAGTTGAAACAAGTTATGGTGGATCGATCCACCGAGAATCTGCCTCTTCCACGTCCTCTGTAACTGCTTCTTCCTCTTCCTCTCCAATTACCTCTTCCACGAGCATTTCTGGGCTCGTTCTCAACTTGCAGGACTTGTTCTTCAACTTTCTTCTCTGTCACCTTGCTCTCATGAATCTGCAACGAAGCTTGCAATTCGTCGACAGAGAGTTGATCAATGTCCTTCGATTCTTCGATGGAGCAGACGACGAAGTTAAAATTCTCCGTGAGGCTTCGGAGAATTTTCTCCACAATTGCGACATCTTTCATTTCTTCTCCGCAATTCCGCATATCATTCGCCACCTCCATGACTCTCCCAAAATAAGCTTCGATTTTCTCTCCAGACTTCATCTCCAAAGTCTCAAACGATCGTCGTAATCTTTGAAGCTGTGCTCGCTTCACTCTCGCCGTTCCATGATGTTTGACTTTCATGGAATCCCACAGTTGCTTAGCTGTGTCTTTCTGGGCAATTGTCTTCAGAATAGATTTGTCGATTGACTGAAAGAGATAATTTTTGGCTTTTAAATCTTTCAGCTTTCCGTCATCCACCGTCTTCTGTTGTGCAGCTGTGGGGGCTGCAATTCCGGTCAGATCTGGAACTCCTGATTCGACAACACACCAATACTCCTTGGATCTCAGGAGATTCTCCATTACCAAACTCCAATGGTCATAATCTCCGTCGAATTTCGGAACCGCAGGTACAGAAAAATTTCCGTTTTCTGTCATCTCTCCAAACCTTACTCACTCAACTTAGCTCTGATACCAGATAAAGGAACTTGGAATCAAAAACTCTCAATAGAAATGGTCTGAATGATTCAATCTATTCGATAACAGAGATTGGCCTTTTATAGCCTTACAACGGAAGCAAATAACGGAAACATTAACTCTCAATCAATGAGAAAGATACGTAACAGAAGCAAATAACAAAATAAAGCTAAAGCATAATTAGCTCCTGAAATAGTGCTAATAATTATTAGATAATTTGACCAACAAAACAAACTTCCAACAATTTGAAATTTAACCTTACGTTAAGATAAACTGAGAATTATTTAGAATGTCTTAAAGATGAGATAAGACGCTGCAATTATAATAAGGTAAGACACTGCCGACAAAAAAATAATAATAATGGATTTCCATTATAGTAAACTAATGTGTAGATAGTTTAATTTAACCCAAAAAAAAATTGATTTATTTACTTGACGTGGACCTTAAACACATTATTAACGACAAATAATTTTTGCTCTATTTGTCTCTTGGATTAATATATGTAGAGTTTGGTTTGTATTAGGATGAAATGATTTCCATGAATAAATATATAAACATACAGTGGCCTCTACATTATTGTAGGGTTTAATAATAACCCATGTTCTAAAAATCTATGGGCTTACGTCTCTCATTTTCATAAAAAAAAAACTCGGTCCTTAAATTTCAAAAAAATTATTTTGTTTAATTGTAAAATTATTAAAACAAATTCAAAAAATTATAAACTCGAAACTTAATATAGTAAAACGGCCCAAATTTTATTTTTAGCTTGCGGTCTTCTAAAACTCAGGATTGGCTCTTATTGGAGTTATATTTTGCATCAACTCTTTAAAAAAATCAAATGAATGAAAGTAAAGTTTGTTGCACGTTTTTTTTTTCCAAAGAGAACAAGTCACTGAAACCCTCTAGATGAGCTAGTTAAAAATAAAACAGATTTGCAGCCTATATATGTCCCATTACAGTCTACAACCAATTTTTATTTCTGGTGAAAACAGAACAACAATAAGAAAGAAATACAGATATAACCCTTGAGAAGACAACAAAGAAACAGAAACAAAATCACAAAATGAAACTAAAAAAAAAAATACAAAAGAAGAGAAATCTGATGAGCCACTTTGAAACACCAGTTAGTGAATATGGTGATGAAGACACATGTGAGAGGGGTTAAGTTGGGCTAATCCTGGCGATCTCAAGCAGATGTTTATGCAAAGCTTGTGGCTTGGAGAAGAAAGGAGCATGGTCAGCGCCTTTTAACCGGTAAACTTTTTCCGGTGGATTACTGTTGATCATGTTTTCTTGGAGAGTCACGGGTATTGCGTTGTCTTCTAGCGTCTCTATGTAGTATCGTCTAACTGATCCGTAGTTACCATCTGAGAGAGAGAGTTTCTCAAGAACCGGCGCAAATGGGATTGACCTCATTGATACAGAAGCCAATGCAATGTCCTTTGAAGGGCTTTGATTAAACAAAAGGTCTCTAAGAAGAGATTTGTCTAAGTCAATGGCGGTTGGAGGATGGTCATTACCATTTGTGTATATAAAAATCTGAGCTTTTCTCATTAAATCGTTCTGACCTGCCTGCAAAGTGTGTCATAGTCGCGATTAGTCGTTCTGAACAAAGCTTGAAACAGTACAAGTAGATAAGTGAGAAAGCAAACCTGCAGCGAGAACATATCGAGTGTACTTTGACCATTAGTTAACATCGCTGCAGCGAGGAAAACCGCTTTTGAGATCTTTGAAGGAAACATTTCCATAGCATAAGATGTACATGCTCCACCGAAATCGTGACCGACCAAGATCACCTGCAAGTTTACACAAAACATTTTCCAGTTGTCGAAGCTAAAGGGGAAAAAGAGTAGAAGTCAAAGGCAAACAGGAACAGAACCTTCTCTCCTATGGGAAGCTTTTCAAGAATATCAGTAAGTGGCTTCACATATTGAGACAAACTGGCGATGCCATCAATATTGAACGAGTTGATACCGCAACCAGCTAAGTCTATGGCGGTAACTTTGAAACCATCTTCTTCGAGAAGCGCAATGGTTTTGTACCAACACCAAGCGCCGAAACCTCCTCCATGGATGAGCACAAAATGGTTTGTTTCCAAGTCATCTAGCTTTATACCCTATTCAAATACCGGAATAAAGAATTTAACTTCGAGATAAACTATTTCCTATTTTGCAGGTCAGTGAGGTTTGTATGGCCCTAGGGGAAAACAGAATCATCTATAAGATTAAGGTGAACAGATTGTCAAAACACTATCTGTGGACATTCCTACATGGAACCTGTTGGAACCTGTACTACTATATATAAGACTCACAATGCTTTGTAACCACTAAAGAATATGAGAATCCAAGGTTTCATCATTTAATGCCAAGAAAGGAGACTAATCAATGCTTATCCAAATTTCATATCACATATTTGCCATATGGTATACAAGAATCAGTTGCATTGAGGGTATTGCCAAATTCAAGAAAATCTCTGTTGAACAAAATAAGAGATATGACTTAATCAATGAAGTCTATTCAAAGTCAGAACCTGGTTAAGGAACTGATGAGGCTGTAACAAAGGATCCGTGGAGGACCTTGACCTCGAGCTTGAGCTCCGAGGCAACTGATTCTTCTTCGAACCAGAAACCGGATAACGTTGCGACGCGGAACGATCAAACGGCAGCGATCCTCCGCCGTTCTGCTGTCTGGACAGAATGGCAGCAGCGGCAAGAGCGTGTTCCTGAATCACGGCATCTTCGAACTTGTTGTCCCTCCTAGAGGAAGACGATGATCTGACCCGGTTCCAACGGTTGCTATTAGGACCCGAACCCGACCCGGCTCCGGATTGTTGTCGTTTCGTGATGGGTCGTCTCTTCTTCACGGGCTTCGGCGGAGCAAACAAAGAACAGAGATTTCCCATGAAGAGAATCAAAAGGCTCAAGCTTGAGAGAGAGAGAGAGTAAAAAAGGTTTGGGCTTTATGGAGTTAGAGAGAAAGAGGGTGACGTGTGGATTCAGGTGAAAGTGGTGGCGAGAAAGTGGAGTGGAGAAGCTGGCAACTTTTCAATGGCCTTCTCAGCGTCTGTAACCGTGAGTCTAGAGAGGGACCAACGCTAAAGGAGAAAGTGCATATGATTTATATAAGAATTTACATTCTTTCTTTTTTTTTCAAATTCAGTTCTTCATTTTCTACATATAATTTTTTTTATTCAATAACCATTGTATATTGTACATATAATTTTGTTTATTTAATAACCATTGTATAATTTAATTTTAAAAAAAATATTAATAATTTGTAAATTTAGACATTAAATCAAGTCTCAAACTTCATTCTACTTACGATTTTCGAATTCTTCTACCTCTTCGAAAATGGTAAATCCAACCAACAGAAAGCTAACAATTTATGGAAAATAAAACTAACCATTTCTTTATATTGCGAGTGTAACTTTCTCGTGGCTATCCACTTACAAAGACAAAGCACTCTTCCACATTTAGCTTCATTAAGAAATAGAAAAGGAATAATAAATTACGCTTTTATTCAAAAATATGATCATCACAATATCAAAATTTTGTTTGGACCACAACTATATAATATATGTGAGTTAATCAGATCCCGAGGCATATGTAAAGCTATGTAGATGCTAAGCTATCATCATAACTTAGCATGTGAATTCTCTCGCAATGCAATATGTATGCCATCATCTGATAAGTAAAGTTGTTAAAAAATTTAGTAGAAAACATTGACCGGCGAAAATATTTTGACCATGGCCACTTTTGTCTCTCCTCCGCCGAAGAAATAACTTCTTAACTTTTGTTGGTCATCCACCGCCGGTCCACCATGACCAATTTTCAGTTGTCACAATGAGGCACCTACTATACTCCGATCTGAAAAACAAAAATGATCACATATATAACCAAAATATATATGTTGCAAAAAACAATATATAACCCAATGTTAATACCACATATATTAAAGTATGTATGGGTCTTAAACAAGTACAAATAATTTTTTTTTTTGATTGGTGACAACTGCCCCTACTCCCCCTCACTTAGATCCGTCCCTGCCTGATGTGTATAGGTTGGAGCACTCCGAATTGCAAAGGAAATGATAGGCATGCGGGCATGAGCTTAGGTGACCGCTCCGGACTGCCAAATCCGCAGGGTTAACGCGAACTTGGGTCGAGGATAAAGTTTGTGAACATGAATCACGATAATCATGGTCGGGGTCTATGTACCGCGGGATGTGGTGGATGGAAAGACGCGAAAACCAGTCCAATGTAATACCAAATAGATCTAGTCACGTTATATGATTTTACTATGCATTTTATTCATTCATAAATATCGCATGGGGATGGAATTACACCCGATGTCGTAAACCAAAATCATAGAGAACTAGGATTTAACTCGCGCTAGTTATAGCGCTGCGTAATAATTATTTTGAAATTTAAAAAAAATTGCTTTTATCTGAATTTTACAATATGACTAACTAATGATTATTGATAAAGCTGTCAATTTGTAATAATTTGTCTATTTAACCCATTTTGCAGTGAACTAAAATATTATTCGGGCTAACCCGCAAAAACTTATAATCTTGAAAACATAACTCTAATATACACTGTTAAATGATTTTAGTTTTTGTGGTTAGTTTACGAACTCTTAAAAAACAAAAATTGTGTATAACTTTTTATAAAATTAGTAAAATATTTTTCAACATTTGTTTTGATATATATTCAAATTAAATATAATAAATTATAGTGAAAAATATAGCAAAATTTTGAATAGATTTGTTTTCTTTGAATATATATGAATTGATTTTTATTAAAATATCTAGTATTAAAAATAATTAAGAAATTATTTAATAAATAACATCTTTAATACAAAATATATAATTTCTATATTTTAATCAATAATTTTAAAAGACTATTATATCTTCTCCTATTTTAATTATTATTTGTTAATTGTAATGGCATTTCATGTAATAACTTACAAAATAAAGTTTATTTTTAAAAATGTTTTTTAAATAATATTATAGAGATAAAATTCCAAATTGAAAAGTGAAAAAAAAAATATATATAAAAAATGTATATAGGAAGATTAGTAGGTTAATTAAATTAACCGACCCGTAGACCCGACCCGACCCGACCCGAAACTAACAACGCGAAATCTAAGGGCCCCACAAAGGCACGTCCAAGCCACTAAACTCTTTTTTCTCTCATCGATGGGGAAGACCAAACGGCAACGAAAAGCTGTCGTTTCATCTTTCCGAATTCGAGATCCTTAAATTCTCTTCTCCTCCAATCCAATCTAATCATTCATATTCACAACACTGACTCCGTTTCCCTCTCCGCAAGGTCAACTCTCGATTTCGATTTCGATCTCGATGTCGATATCTCCCAATTCCTTTCTTTTTAGTGACGAATTTTCTTGTTCTGTGTTGTAAACAAGATCAATTCGATCGAATTGACTCGGTTTTTTGTTCTGTCTAGATTTATCTAATTCGAACCACTGTTGTAAATCTAGGGGATTGGTGTAATGGAATATTGTTTGGTGATTTTGAATCAGATCATCGTAAACATGAAATTGCAAAGATTCATACCTTTTTTTTCCCTTTAATTAGTGAAACGTTTATTGTGGTTTTGAGCAGCACTTTTCTGTATTAATTTTTCAACTTTTTTCTCTTTGTATTTGCTTCTCCAGAGCTTAATAACTTGTGATGCAAATTCTGAGTTTCACGGAGGATGAGAGCAATTGAGCACCCTGTAGAGGAGGAACCCGCGGTTAAGAAAGCGAGAATGATTGATAAGATAGAAAAGGTTCCAATGTTGTTTCAAAACGAAACAGCGGTTGATGCTGTGAAAGAGACTTGTGTTGCTTCAGGTGATGGAAGCAAGAATGGCCAAGTCTGTGAAATCACTGTTGCAGAAGAGAAAGATACTTGTGTTGAACAAGTTGAATCCAATGAGAAGAAGATAGTGGAGGTTTCTGCACTGAGCTTGGCAGATGGAAAACATATTGACACAAAAGAAAATCAGTACTTGCTGGTGGAAGAGAACCAAGTCGATGTTGTCTCTGGTGATGCTAACATAGAAAAGCTTCCAGTTTTAGAGCTAGAAAAGATAAATGAAGCTTCTGTTACACCGGCTGTCACAAGAAGAGATGAACTTCCCGAAGATTCTTATGTTGCTTCTGGTGGAATCAAAGAAGTGAGCCGGTCAGGGAAAAAGCTTCTTGTTCTTGATCTGAATGGGTTGCTTGCAGACATAGTTTCTCCTCTCGCTGATTGTAAAGCGGACATTAATATTGGAAGAAGGGCAAGTGAGTTTCTAGATCTTTCCTTCTTTGTCACTTGTGAGTCCACACCAATACTATTTTTAATTAGTCTGCTGTTTTTTCCTTTGTTTCTTGTCAGTTTTTAAGAGACCTTTTTGTGAAGATTTTCTGAACTTCTGCTTTGACAAGTTTGAAGTTGGTATCTGGTCCTCGAGAAAGCAGTAAGACATTACTCATATTCTGTATTCACAATTTTCATATATGTAAAGATCATATGAAGTTAATCGATTTAACTTTTATTCTACTTACAGGAACAACGTTGAGAGAATCACTGACTTCTTGCTCGGCGATATGAAGAGTAAATTGTTGTTTTGCTGGGTAGGTGGTCTGGTGGTGCTTGTCATGCCCTCCCCTGTTTTTTATTTCGAAAAGAGCTGTCTGTATAATTTTCATCCATTTTGTTGTTGCAGGGCATGTCTTATTGTGCTACGACCACTGTTGGTTCCCTTGAAAATAGGCACAAATTCGTGGTGTTCAAGGATCTAAACCAGCTCTGGGAGAAACACGACCCAAAACTTCCGTGGAAAAAGGGCGACTACAATGAAACAAACACGGTATTGCTTGACGATTCTCCTTACAAGGCCTTGCTTAACCCGGTAAGCTTTTCCTCCCATCATCTTTGGGTCATTTTATACAACAGTTCTTTTAGCTAATTGGTGCTTCAACTTTTTGAATGAACCATCTGAATTTATTACAGCCATATACAGCAATATTCCCTCACTCATACAATCATCAGAACAAGACTGACATATCCTTAGGTGAACCTCTTTTCCCCTAATTCTTATTCCTAGGATTTTTAATTTTTATATGTTTGGTAATGATCACCTCTGCTGCATCAATGGAATTCAGGTAACGGTGGGGATCTGAGACTTTATCTGGAGAAGTTAGTAGAAGCTGAAAACGTTCAAGATTTTATCAAGAAGAACCCTTTTGGGCAAGAAGCTATTACGGAAGCAAGTGAATCTTGGGAGTTTTATAGACAGGCCATTCATTCGTATGCATACATACGCATTTAGAAACCTCATACGGTATAAAAAGAAAGGATTATTGCAAGATTTTTTTTTGGGAGAAAAGCAGATGAAAGAAAGAAAGATAAACTGGAATGTTCTTATGTTGTTGTTGTTTAGTTGCTTACTTAGATCTGGTTTAGTGATTTTGGTATGGTAATTTTTTTTTTTGTAGAGATCCTCATTTCTCATCTCACCCAGGTTTTGGTGGTTTTTGTTGTTGTTAAAACGTTAGAATTTTGGTTTTAATTTGTAACACCATCAGACATATCTAACTTTTGTTATGGTTTATGTTTCGGTGAGGAATTGCTTATCCAGTATCTTGTGAAATGTAAATAAAATCATGGACGTAACGAGGAGGTTTTTGTACTTAATTAGCTGCATCTTTCTGCAAAATCGTCATTGTTTTTAATGCTAGATTCTACTATATAGAGTAACATTGATTGTGTATACTGGTTCCTCTTGTTATCAAATTAAAGTGGTTTCATATTATTCCCTGAGCTTAGAATCAGCTCCACTCCTTTGATTTGGGCATTGTGCTGCAGAGTTACGATGGAATCAACTCTTTTGCTGAGACATTGGAAGATAATGCCTTACACTTGGTCTCTTGCTCTTTTTTACAACATTTAGGAACGTGGAGTTCGTTTCACAATTATGGATTTTGATAATCCAGAAGTCTCCAAGTAATTCTTCTTATTTTGATTCTTGAATACAAACATGAAAATTTCACACAAAAAAAAAGGATTTAATTTTGTAAACCATTGTTGAAAAGAGAAAGGACGATGTCCATTTCAGTCTTTTTCAAGCACATTCCAATCTCAACGCCACCTGATCCGTCACGTCTCTCTGCCATCGAGATGGCCTCTGCTTGATCAATGGAGACAATATCAACCTTTACGGGTCTTCCCCACCCGAAATCCGACTCATAAACTCCCAGTCGGGTCGACCCGGCCACCGTCCCGAGCTGTGTCCCTCTCTCCATCCCGAAGCTGTCCGCGAACTCCTTCGCCATCGTCTCTATCCTTCGTGAACTCAATCCTCTTACCAAATCACTCAGGATCTCTACCGCCGTTTCGAATCCCTTCTCCTCCGCGAATTCTGCCGCCTTGCGGTTGTAACTACCCGCCGGAAACATGCAGTTCCCGAAGTAGGTCGCCGGAAGCGGCGGATCTAACCGCTCTCTGAAATCTCCTACGAAAAGGAAGCCAACGGCTCTCTCCTCGCTTCCTCCACGCGCCTTCACCAAGCAGCTCCACGCGTAAGCGTAAGCGATGACGAAAGTCGACAAGTGAAGGCTCCGATCTCGACTCGGTGACTCGCCCTTGACCCGCTCCCTGAGTTTCTCGATGTCACTGCGAGCGAGCACCAGCGTGGCGATAACGACGTCGTCTCCGAGTTTTCTGGCGGGAAACGGATTCAGGCTTTTGCTGCTGTTGGTTTTGTCTCCTTTGAGAGATCTCAGCATCTGGATCAACTTTTCATCGATTCCGGTCATATCTTTGATCAACGACCGATCATAAGACGGAGTTAGATTCTCCGGCAGAGAAGATATTCCGTTTTCGAGTTGCTGTTTGCAGATGTGAGCCCAAGCTTTGATGAACATGCTTGACGTTTTTCCGTCCAAAACGGCGTGGTGTGCCACGACGCCGATGGAGAATCCGTGGTTCGGGAACAACGTGATTTGCAGAGAGAGAGCAGTCGCTGAGTCATCGGAAACCGGTAACTCGGGCAGTAGGTTGTGTAACCCGGAAAGTGGACGTTGTCCATAGCCGGAGAGAAGAGAAAAATCGTCTTCAGTCTCGGCTATTGTCACTGAAACGGCGGCGTTTTGGGAGACGACGATGCTGGGCTTGGGCTCGTTTGGGTCCCAGGTGATGCGGCCGGAGAGAGGAAGGTAGTCGCGGAGGACGAAGGAGAGGGAGAGCTTGAGCTTAGGGAGGATGAAGGAGTGGAAATGCTCACGAGTCGACTCGGTGAGTCTGTAGAAGAAGACTCGTTTGACTGGGCTGAACAGTAGCCACGGTAGGTCGAAGAGAGTTAAGGGGATTGTGAGCGAGTCGGCCGAGTTGAGGACCGAGTCTGCGGCGGGATTGACTCGGGCAACCTCAATGATGTGTAGTGTCGTCGTCATTATGGTTTTTTTCTGGGTAAAAAATCTGATCGGAATCGGAGATATTCACGAGTTTCAGTGCGAAGAAATATTAATATAACCAAATTCTTCTCTAGTTTACCACAACTATCCACGTGTCAATAAATGATACTCCAAAATCACCATCTGTCTATGTGTCATCAAATGAATAACTTCTCAAAGATTAACGTCGTGATCAACGACTTTTGAAAAATCAACAAATTTGACCTAAATGTTGTGTCATTTATATATTAGGAAAAAAAACAAAAGCATTCAACGATTTATTGATGACGTAGGGTCCAACTCCAAATGAAAAAAAAATATAAGTGAAATGTAATAAAGACTAAGCTAATTAGGTAGGTATTCCTCCACTAGTTTTCCGCCAGATTCAGTCAACATCAATTATTTAAATTCAGCCGTTACCATTTAGGCCTTGTATCTAATTAGAAATTAGCTATTCTTTTCTTATGATTTTTTTACCTTTTAGTGATTTATATGAGATTTTTTCTTTATCTTATTACCTATATTTTCTTCAGTGGATCCACACCGATGATCGGAGGCTTCTATAGCTCCGACATTTGGTTGATTTCTTTTATTAGATCATCTCCAATAGCTAGGCAAATCAGGTGTTTTTCAATCAAATAGGAAGGCAAATGAAAAAGGCAAATGGCTAACTCATCGATGGAAAAAAAATCTCAAGTTTTAACACTCTATTCTTCTCCTACATTATCACTCTCTTTGATGTTTTTTTTTTCAATTTTCAACATCCTTATGGATCCATCTCGCAATTACAATTTCCGACCAAATTACGGTTTTCCAAACTCTCAAAATCCAAACATACAACCACCAAATCTAAATACACAACTCCACCAAACAGAGCATATTTGGCAAAGATTCGGAACAACCCTCAATTAGAAATATCAAAATTTATTTCTAAGTTTATTAATGTTTGGTGTTTGTTTTGTTGTAAGATTTTATTGAATTATGTATGTTTGGTTTATCTTTATTAATAATAACGAGTGTTGTTTATTTATTTAGAAAATGAGTATTTTATTTGAATAATTAAAATAATATATTTTTATATATTAATCAACTCTAATTAAAAAAAATTATATATTAGTTATTATTTTTTTTACACTATAAAAATTATTTTGTGTGATTATAAATATATTAATAGTAATAGTATTTATAAAATG
>PKML01043804.1:92716-140486 GCA_002933935.1 Eutrema yunnanense | reverse complement strand
GAGAAGAAGAGAGATTAGCAATGGAGGAAATGCGAGTGAAGAGAAGGATAGTGTTAGTTCCAGTTCCAGCACAAGGGCATGTAACTCCGATGATGCAACTCGGAAAAGCTCTTCACTCGAAAGGCTTCTCTATCACTGTTGTTCAGACACAGTTTAATCGAGTAACCTCTTCCAAAGACTTCTCTGATTTTCACTTTCTCACCATCCCAGGTAGTTTAACTGATTTTGATCTCAAAAACCTGGGACCACTCCAGTTTATGATGAAGCTCAATCAAATATGCGAGGCAAGCTTCAAGCAGTGTTTAGGTCAACTATTGAAAGAACAAGGTAACCGTGATGATATTGCTTGTGTTGTCTACGATGAGTACATGTACTTCTCAAAAACTGCAACTATGGAGTTTCAACTACCCAGTGTTGTCTTCAGTACTACAAATGCCACTGCCTTTGTCTGCCGCTCTATTTTGGCCAAACTCAACGCAGAAAGGTTCTTGATCGACATGAAAGGTACCCAAAATTTCTAGCTTTTCACCTCTCAGTTTCTAATGCCCATTTAGACTAACCAATCCAAACGCCGCTCGTTTCACGACTATGTAGATCTTGAAATGCAAGACAAGCTGTTTCCTGGGTTGAATCCTCTAAGGTACAAAGACCTACCAACTTCGGCATTTGGACCAATAGAGAGTATGCTCAAGATTTACAATGAGACTGTTAACATTGGAACAGCTTCCGCTGTTATCATCAACTCAGCGAGCTGTCTAGAGAGCTCGTCTTTGGCATGGTTGCATGGAAAACTGAAAGTTCCGGTGTATCCCATAGGCGCGCTTCACATTGCAGCTTCTGCGCCTTCTAGTTTACTAGAAGAGGACAGGAGCTGCATTGAGTGGTTGAACAAGCAGAAACCAAGCTCAGTGATATACATAAGCTTGGGAAGCATAGCTCTAATGGAAACCAAAGACATGTTGGAGATGGCTTGGGGATTGAGTAATAGCAACCAACCTTTCTTATGGGTGATCCGGCCGGGTTCTATTCCCCCCTCGGAATGGACAGAGTCCTTACCAGATGAATTCGGTAAGTTAGCTTCAGAGAGAGGTTACATTGTGAAATGGTCCCCGCAGATGGAAGTTCTAAGACATCCTGCAGTAGGAGGGTTTTGGAGTCACTGTGGATGGAACTCGACGCTAGAGAGCATCGGGGAAGGAGTTCCAATGATCTGTAGGCCTTTTACCGGGGATCAGAAAGTCAATGCGAGGTACTTGGAGAGTGTTTGGAGAGTTGGGGTTCAATTGGAAGGAGAGCTGGAGAAAGGAACAGTGGAGAGAGCTGTGAAGAGGTTGATTGTGGATGAAGAAGGAGCAGAAATGAGGAAGAGAGCCATCGGTCTGAAAGAAAAGCTTGAAGCCTCTGTCAGAAGTGGAGGTTCCTCATGCAGCTCACTAGACGACTTTGTCAATTCCTTGAAAATGAATAATTTCATGTAGCAATGAGATAGTTCCTGTTCAAAGTCAAAAGTGTATCAGAAGAGATTCATTCAACATTATTATGAATCAAATGGCATAAAATGACATGTATTCTATTTTAACTGTAGATTGTTGCAGTTGTATCCGACTAAAAGAGTTTCTGCATTTGGAGACAAAAGCATTTTTCTGGGTTTCTCTCAAACAGGATAAGAGATGAAGGGCTTGATCTTCTCCATTACAGTTGCTGTTAGAGTCAGCTGTTGCATGTGTCATCTACCATGAAGATCATGTTCTCTGCTAAAGATGCTCTGCGCTTGCTAATGGTGGAAGAAGGAGAGAATATGAAGAGAAGATCATGTCCTCTCAGTAATATGAAGATAATGTTAGCATATGATGTGAGAAAAGAAACACCTATTGAATGGAACGAAAAGATCAGTGAAAAGTGATATAATAGTGGAGATTCCACACTACTCACATAAATATTCTATGGAATCTGATGTATATTGCAGATGAAAAGAAATTAACAGATTATTAACTAAAAATAAAACCTTAAATGGTTAAAACTACCATCTCTTTGAGGGCAAGAAAAAAAAAAAAAAAAAAAGAAGAAGCCTTTGATTATTGTTGTTGGAATGTCACTTTCTTCCTCTGGTTGGGAGTTTATTGGTGTGTGGCCCTCCCAACACAATAAAAGGATATTTCTTAAGAAAGAGAAAAATCCAATAATAATAGAATGGAGCTTTACCTCAAGAAAAATCCAATAATAAAAGGATATTTCTTAAGAAAGAAGCTTTACCTCAAGAGAATGGAGACTGTATGAAACTCGTCCATTCAGAGAAGCTTCATTCTCCAATAATAATACCGCGCTTCCACACGATTTTATCTTGAATCATATTTTTCTATACAAATGCAATGAGGTTTAAATTCACGAGGACGTAGTTAAGGGAAAAAGAAACCCGAAGCCAAGAACCTGAACCTGTAACAAGAAATCAATCAAGATCAAGAACTTGCAAACACGAGTTAACTAATAACAACATGAAAAACTTTAGAGATTTGGTAAAATTAGGTTCCATATTTACATAAACGGACCAAACACTAGCTCATTGGGAAACATCTTGCCTGAATCCAATTAAAAGACTCTCCTAGTAACATGAAATAATATGAAGCTCAAGACGGCTAGTGATTTCTAGATACAGTTCCGTTTATGCTCTCTCTCTCTCTCTATGAGCTGACCAGAAGAGTGTACACTCAGTGTCAATAGTGAACTAGAGTACACAGTTCCACTCCAAGAGCATCAATTCTGGATTGTGATGCAAATATGGTAAGTATCCAGTAACTAGAATACATATTTAGACAATTCTCAACAACAGTTTAACGTATATATCACCCAACTGAGTGATTAAGGGCACAATGGCCCAAGAACTGTACTTACAGAAACGAGACTAAATCCGAACTTGAGAAGCAAAAACAAGCAATTACTTGTCATTCACGCCAACAAAAGGAGAGGTCACCATGGAGCCAAACTTATTCTGCTGCATCATCATATATGGGTTTGATTCAAAGACACCATTGCCATGGTGATGAAAAAGATCATGATGACCGTGATGATATCCTTGCGTACCCGTGTGATGCCCGTAGACCGGCATCGGCATCATCGACGGAACCGGAATAGAAGTCCCCAATTTCCCGGTCGCTACGTTAGCCGAGGCGTTGGCGTTGACGAGAAGAGCTGATCCGACGAAGATGGACCATCCGTCGTCAACCCCTGAATCCGCTTGAGGTAGAGCCTGTATTTCTGCAGGTGAGAAGCGACGTTCTCGCGAGTGAGCCCTTGGACGTTCATCAGCTGCATAATCGTCTTCGGCACTGCGTTTCTAATCCCTAGATGAGCCACCACCTCCACGAATCTCTTGTGAAGCTGCGGTGTCCACACCAGACGCGGCCGTTTCAGCGTCTTCCCGGACGCATCTTCGGTCTCGGAATCTCCTTCCTCCGCCATGGAATCCACGCCATCCGATTTCTTCGACGACGAGGCATTGCCTCCGGAAGATCCATTGCTGCGCAACGAAGAGAGCGTGTTCTGCGACGCGCGATTGACGTCCTGGATCGTACGGCTCCGTTCCGGGATTATGCTAAAAGCTAACGCGAGAATCGACGGGACCAGTGACTGAGAAAACGGCGTCAAATCATCTCCGCTGGGTAAACCGATCTCCCATTCCGGAAACCAATCTTCATCGCCGCCGGCGTCTTCTCCGTCCCCATATTCACTCATCCGAACTTCCTTCCCCATTTTTTTCACTTTCTTCGTTTCAGAGATTTCTTACGGATTAACAACATGTGGGAAATTCAGATCAGAGATCGGAGAAGGAAAAGGCAGAGAATTCGTAGAGCCTTGTCTTTGACAAGGTGAGAAAATCGATTTGCACTTTTTTCTTTCAAAAAAGAAGAAAAAAAACATTAAAAAGCGAAAAAGTGCAATATCTGATGCCAACGTGGACGAGTTTAGCTAGATATTTTCTAAATATCCACACGTAAAACGCAACCCATGAGCCGTTGGATTGTCAGTTTGAAATTTTATTAGTATGGGTGAATTAGTTCAATGGTGAATTACAAAGAAATGCACTTTCCTCGTTTTTTTGTTACAAATAAGGTATTTATGATTCTTGAGGCATTTTTTTTAATGTACAAAAGTGTGAAATTCCTGCAAAGCTTTTTTGTTAATTTACCCTCAACGCAGTAAACAAAAGTTCACAACTTCTTCCCTTTTTTTTTGGTCACCGACCAAACTATTTCAGCTTCTGCCGGCGACTCTAGATTCTCTCGCTTCGTCGGCAATTCCTTCCACCATCGGTGCTTTTTCAATCGCCAGGTGTTTCGTCGGCTGAGACCAAATTTATTCTAGGGGGTGAGTCTTCTTCTTCTTTAATCAGACGGTTAATGAATCGACGGACACCATCGGTAAATGAATCGACGGACACCATCGGTAAATGAATCGACGGACACCATCGGTGATTCCATGCAAGATCAATTTACCGGCATCGAACCGATTATACGATTAGACGAAATTACATATGTGTTGCTAGAATAGTTTTATTTTGTTGCTAGAATAGTTTTAAATATGTTACATATGTGTATAGTAGTAACACATAAGATCAATTTACCGGCATCGAACCGATTAGACGAAATTATCAAATTATAAACAAATTGACTCCTCGGGCAAGTTGCCGGAGGAGGATTTAAATACTACTTTTTTTAATAAATGCTATAAACTCCGGAGTATATTGTCTGGATTATTATTTTATTTATTTGGCTAAGAAGTATTTCTAAAATTTAATCGAATAATCTCTGAAACCTAAACAAGGTTCTTGACAAAAGAAAAAAATTCTGACACAAATACAATGACACGAAACACATTTCGGTTGTCTATATCTCGTGCCTTTCGCCAAATGTCGTCTAGTCTTTTATTTTATGGGCCGTACTTAGGCCCATTTTATTTTATGGGCTTGTTTATCAGGTCCTCGCGTACAACTCGCCGATTTCACTGGGCGACTCGGTAGCACCAAACTCAACCCCATTGTTTCACAGAGTCCACTCGGTCGCCTCATATTCCAAGCGTCAGCAGTATCTTCTTCTCCTGTATCGCAAGCTTCTTCAATCGTCCTCTTGCGGTTTCGTTTCTAATCGTAGGTTTATTTCTGTTCCTTTTCGAAGGTTTTTGTCGATTCAAAGTAGATAGATCGGAATTAGGCAAAATAGATTTGATAAATCTAGTTGCTGTTGTAGAAACTTCACTTAGATTTTAAGTTTGCGAATCGAAATTTTGTTGTGGTGTATAGGTAGCGGAACCAGTTATGTTAGGAATCGATGCATCGAGTATAAACCCTAATTTCGGAGGCCTGTCTGGAGTGGTGCAATTGAGCAATTAGATATGGAAAACCAATTTCTTATGGAAACAAATGTTAAATACTCAAGTAGTGATGGTGAGTGGACAGTGGTCTTACCTAGTAAAGGAAGAAGACAGGGGAGAAGAAAACCGAAACCTAATGTGCAAGAAGAAGAAGAGCAACCATGGCAATCGGATGATCTTGAAGTTGATCCACAGAGGCAAGCAAGACTAAAGCAGAAGATGGAAATCTCTATGAAGAAAATCGAGAGCTCAGAGTTTTACACAACATTCTTGGAGCAGCTCAAGTCTGCAGAGGTTTCAGACCAGTTCCGTCTCGTGTTAGGCACTGAAACACAGCTCCAGGTGGTGATGTATGGTATAGGAAGCATCGAGTCTTATGAATCTCCAAGGTTTCAGCTGAGCATTGCAATCTTGATGAAGAGAGAGTTTGATTGGATAGGTAACATAGAAGTGTTCGATCCAGTCCTGTCGGCAACTGAATCTATTGTTCTAGAATCTCTAGGGTGCACCGTTCTATCTATGAACGAGCAAGCTCGCAGGGAAGCCTTAAAGCCTACTCTTTTCTTCATGCCACACTGTGAGGCCAATCTGTACAACAACCTATTGCAAGCAAATTGGAGAATGGATCGATTGTCCAAAATCGCATTGTTTGGGAACAGCTTTCAGATGTATGAGGAGCAAGTGACGTTAGACCCAGAAATCATCCGTTCCACCAAACGGATCATAGCTGCACGAAGAATCACAAGCGAGTTTGCTATTGAGACGGTATCAGATGATTATTTTGACGCTTTCCATGATTCAAGCTTGCATTTTTTCAGCCCTGGTATTGATTCAGAGCTGCCATTGTTGGTTTCAGAGGGATTTTAGATCATTGTATCAAATGCTTTTTGTTTCTGCATTTGTAACATTTTTTGTTTTTTCTGTCTGTTTTTTTTTCGCCTAAATTTCACAGCTAAGTTGATATTTGTGTTTTTTTTTTTTTTTTGTGGAACAAACATAAGTTTTGTGGTAATTTGTTGCTATAATTGCGATTTGTCTATTTTTCATTATTCTCTTACACAGATAAAAATTAGTTGAGCGACCTTTCTTTTATTTTAATAATAAATCGACAATTACGAAAGTTGATAAGTAGATGCGAATTGGTTTATGTAATGTATTTTTATCAATTTGGCACGTATAAATAATTTATTGCCATCAACGTGTAAGAAATCTTATTTTCTAAAAGACTCCCTCCACCTCATTGCTAAACATAATACTTCACATTTTTTTTTGTCGACAGCTAAACATAGTAACATACATATGTCACAAATTATTAAAGATATGTCACACACAAAAAACTCAGCACACTTTTGCTTCTGGCATGATTCACAGGTCAAACGATGTCGTTTAGTGGCTTTCCCAGAAAAGAAACGGAGATCAAATGGGTCCCACTCCCACGTAGGTCCCATAAACAGCAGACACGGCGCTTCTTTTGAATTTTCTTCAGAAACTCGGCGTTTCCACTATCCGCGTTGGTCAACAGACGCCTCGAACGCTCCTTCTATATATATAAAGACCGTTAATACTTCTGCTATCTTCTACCCATTCAAACACTTACACGTGTCTATATACCGTCTAATCAGACGCTGTTAATTCCGCTCCTATGACCGCTTTAAAAACCACGTTTTCAATTTCTCATCTCAACCTCTCTCTCATTTACTTACTGTGGTCAGCGTTTCCTCTTCTTCTTCTTCTTCTTCGTTCTTTCAGATCATAAGGTTTTAGAGATGCCGTCAATGTCAACGACAACTACAACGCCGATTACGGCGTCTTATTGGTGTTATAGCTGCACGCGATTCGTCAGCGCCTGGGCTGAACAAGGTACCACCGTCGGCGTCACTTGTCCGCACTGCGACGGCGGTTTCATCGAAGAGATTAACGATTCCTCTTCCGCCGCTGCCGAATTAGTCACCCCAGCTTCCGTTGAACTTAGATCGATCAACAATAGCCGTAGATCCGTGATTAGACGCCGGAGATCCGGCCGTCGTCCGTCGTTTAACCCGGTCATCGTCCTCCAGGGAGGCGCCGGCGAGAGAGATGAGGGAGAAGAAGGAGACGGGGGAAGGGATCGACGTGCGTTTGAGTTTTATTACGATGATGGATCTGGATCGGGTCTAAGGCCGCTTCCGGATTCTGTATCTGAGATCTTGATGGGATCGGGATTTGAGCGATTGCTGGAGCAGCTGAGTCAGATCGAGGCGTCGGGCACCGGAATCGGTAGATCTGGAAACCCTCCGGCGTCGAAATCGGAGATTGAGTCTTTGCCGAGAGTCGAAATCTCGGATTGCCACATAGGTGCGGAGGCCAGTTGCGCTGTCTGCACTGAGGTTTTCGAGCCGGAGACGGAGGCGCGTGAGATGCCGTGTAAGCACATTTTCCACGAGGATTGCATCGTGCCGTGGCTCTCGATCCGGAACTCGTGCCCCGTCTGCCGATTCGAGCTACCTTCAGAGCCTAACCGACGGAGCGGCAATAACGAGGAGGAGAATGCCGTGGGGATGACGATATGGAGACTTCCCGGAGGCGGATTCGCGGTCGGGAGGTTTAACACCGCAATGAGAGACGGGGAGAGAGTTTTACCTGTGGTGTTGACAGAAATGGACGGTGGTGGGATTGGTAACAGCGACGGTCCTAGACGGATGTTATGGGTTAGATCGCACGGGACACTTGAATCAGATAGCAGCAACGGTGCTGACTCCGGCTCAGGAAGCAGATTGAGGCGGATGGTTCGTGGAATGGTGTCGTTAATGAGGAGAGTGAGGCCAAACCGTGGCTCTTCTTCTTCTGCTGCTGCTACTTCATCTTCTTCCAATCATCTGGATTTGAACATTGAAGTAGAATCTAGGGTTTTGGATCGGTCGAATTCAGTGCTGAGAAGATACTTCAGGCGAAACAGAAGTAACAGAGATTCTTCAGTTCTGCATTGAGAAATAATATTGGTTTGTTTGTTCATTCAACAATGTAAATATGAAAATTCAAAAGAAAGATTGGAACTCCATTTGATTTTCAATTCGATTGATTCTTCGTATGTTACACTACATCAAATGTCTAATATGTTCATTGAAGTTAGGGAAAATTGTCAAAAAAAAATATATGAGTTTTTAAATTTTGTTTATTCAAAACACGAACTATGGTGTGAACGGTTTAAATCATTAAATTATGTTGATTTTAAATTTAAATCATAAAATTCTGTTCACCGAACTAAATTAGACACGACGTTAAGTCGACAAACAGAATGGATAAAACGAGGTTAAAAAAACCATTGTAAATCACGGTTAAATGATCCGATATTGTTTCTTTTTTTTTCTTAAACCCTAAATCACGAAAATTCCAACCATTTTTGGGGGTTTTAAGAAGAAAAATAAAACGACGTTGTATCATTTAACCGTGATTTACAACGGTTTTTAACTTCGTTTTATCCGTTTTATTTGTCGACTTAACGTTGTGTTTAATTTGGCTCAGTCAACAGAAATTTGTGATTTAAATTTAAAGTCACGATAATTCTGGCTTTAAATAGCCAAAAATTGAAAACTCATATTTTTTTTTTTTTTTTGACAATTTTCCCATTGAAGTTTTCATCATTGTCTTGGACCCAGATCCTCGAAACTTTTCCCGAGATTTTGGGCTGTTTGGTTTCCGAGAAAGTAAAAGAATGCTTGCCCTTTAAGTTTTTTCCCTCGGATGCTGAGAGTAGGCCTAAGCTGAAAGATACACAGAAAAAAAAAGTCATGAGAATTGTTAATGGTTAAGTTGCCAAATTTAATTTATACTGCAAGTCTTTTTAAACTAACCGTGACCAAGTCAAAACCTAGTTAAAATATTGAACGATCAGTTAACTAAAATAATAAAAATCCTTTTTCTTGGTACATGTAAGTAGTCTAAAAACACTCAAAATGATCTCCTCAATTTCAGCAACTAAATTTCGGTAATTAAAGCTGAATCTAGGCCTGTCTATACGCATAATTGAGTAATTAGTCCTTAACATAAAGCAAAAGTGGAGAAGAACAAACCAACTACGACAAGTCACGATGTCAGTGTGTGTGTGTGTGAGAGAGAGAGAGAGAGAGAGAGAGAGAGAGAGAGAGAGAGAGAGAGAGAGAGAGAGAGAGAGACAACATTCATGTAATCATTGAGATACTAATGGACATATTCGGTCCCACATACTAATGCCAAACTCCAACCGTCGGTTCTCAATCTTTACTTTTTTAATCCTCAATTTGCTTTATCTTCTTCATAGCACACATCTTGTAAGAAAAAAAAAGAAGGACAAACAAAAAATGGTGACCAAAAACTCGAACGAATTCGATCCTTATATCGAACGCAAAGCTTTCGACGAGACAAAAGAAGGAGTAAAAGGCCTCGTCGACGCTAAAATCACTGAAATTCCTCGAATCTTCCACATCCATCAAGATACCTTAACCGACAAGAAACCATCTGTCTCTGTTTCAGACCTAGAGATCTCCACCATCGACTTTGCAAGCGTCCACGTGGACACATCATCACGTGAAGCCGTCGTAGAGAAAGTCAAATACGCGGCGGAGAAGTGGGGATTCTTCCAGGTCATCAATCATGGTGTTCCTTTACACGTTCTTGAAGAGATCAAAGATGGAGTTCGTAGGTTTCACGAGGAAGATCTTGAGGTCAAGAAACGATATTTCTCGCGTGATTCCGCCAATAAAAAATTTGTCTACAACAGTAATTTCGATCTATACAGTTCTTCTCCTTCTGTTAACTGGAGAGATTCTTTCACTTGTTACATAGCTCCAGATCCTCCAACTCCTGAGGAACTCCCAGTGACTTGCAGGTGACGGAAACATACTTAACTTCTTTTTCTTTTCTTAAATATATTGGAGGTCACAAACCTAATCATCAATCAGAGCTTGCAATGGCCATATATATTGCTTAGTGGCTAAGAAGGATATGCTTCTAAAGTGTCCAGATTAGCACAATCCCATTTGTTTCGGTTTGATACGATTTTTATTTAGGTTCGGATAGCAAGCATGTCTTTAAATAGAAAGAATTTTATAGAAATTGAAGTTTTAATCGGTTAAAACCAAATCGTTTAATTAATATTTTTACAATATGGTTTTAATTTTGGGCTAAGCCGGGTTGGACAACCTTGGATGTGTCAAGCATGTGAACTATTATCAATCGATTTGAACGTCTAAACTTTCTTAGTGGCTAGAAAGGATATGCTTCTAAAGTGTCCAAAGCACAATCCCATTTGTTTCCGTTTGATACGATTTTTTATTTGGTTCGGAATAGCAAGTATGTCTTTATAATTAGAAAGAAATTTTACAATTTGGCTTTAAGTTTGGGCTAAGCTGGATTAGACAGCCTTGGATGTGTCAAGCATGTGAATAATTAAGTCTAAACTTTGTTTTCCTTGAAAAGAAAGTGATTGATTTCTAACATAATTGAATGACTCAGGGATGCTATGATCGAATACTCAAAGCATGTGCTGAGTTTAGGTGGTTTGCTCTTAGAGCTTCTCTCAGAAGCATTAGGTTTGAATTCTGAGATCCTTAAGAGCAAGGATTGCTTAAAGTCTTTGCTCATGCTCGGCCATTATTACCCACCTTGTCCACAACCTGACCTAACTTTGGGGACAAATAAACACTCAGACAACTCTTTCCTCACCGTTCTTCTTCAAGACAACATCGGTGGTCTTCAAATTCTTCATCAAGACTCTTGGGTAGATGTCGCTCCTCTTCCTGGAGCTCTCGTCATCAACATCGGAGATTTCTTGCAGGTAAAATAAGAATCTGAAACGTCAGATACGTAATACCTTAAAAATATTAATGTGTTTTGTTTATATATGCTGAATTTGAATTTGCAGCTGATAACGAACGATAAGTTTGTAAGTGTGGAGCATAGGGTGCTTGCGAATAGACAAGGACCAAGGATTTCAGTAGCAATCTTTTTCAGCTCAAGTAAACGTCCAAATTCCAACGTTTATGGACCGATGAAAGAGCTTGTGTCTGAAGACAACCCTCCAAAATACAGAGACATGACCATAGAAGAATACACAGAAGGATACTTTGAGAAAGGTCTCGATGGAACATCGCATCTCTTGAATTTCAGGATATAAAGTTAAAGTTTGTGTGTTTCTTAGCATCAATTGTACTCTGTTCTTGGCTCTGCAATAATTAAACCAACGTACCAAAACTATATATATGTAAAATAAAAAAAAAAATGGTGTGCGCGTTTATATGTATGTATGTGTTATGGGTTAGAGCACACGGGACAGTCGAATCAGATAGCAGCAACGGTGCTGGCTCCGGCTCAGGAGGCAGATTGAAGCGGATGGTTCGTGGAATGTTGTCGTTAATGAGGAGAGTGAGGCCAAACCGTGGCTCTTCTTCTATTTTTTGGTTGGTTTGTTCATTCAACAATGTAAATATGAAAATTCAGAAGAAATATTGGAACTCCATTTGATTCTTCGTATGTTACATTACATTACATCAAATGTCTGTTCATCCAAAAAAATAAATATAATGTTCATCCAAGTTTTCATCTTTTTTAGCTTTTGTCTTGGACCCAGATCCTCCAAACTTTTCTCCAGATTTTCAGAGAAAGTGAAAGAATGCTTGCCCTTTAAGCTTTTTTTTTTCCTCGGATGCTGAGAGTGATAGCGGAAATAGAATAGCTACTTAGAGCTTTATTGAAATGAAAGAACAAAGAGAAGAAACGAACGTTTGAGATTTCACCTAAAAATATTAAAGAAAAATGAGGTGTATTTAAAAACATAAAGTGTTATATCTCATGTATTTAAAAACCTGATGTTTCGTATCATGCAAATTAAATCCCAGATGCTAAGGGAGTTAATTTTCTGATGGAAATCGAAACATACCCTATCATTAATAGGGGTGTCAATTAGAGCCAAAGTCCGAGGGTCGGCCCGGTCCGATCATGAAAAACAGCGATTCGGACCAAAAAATAAAAGCCCAAAAAAAATCGGGCTTTTTGGGCTTAGCCCGAAAAGCTCGGAACTTTACATTTTAATTAGTTATAGATTTTATTTAAACATTTATCTTTCTAAAAATAATAATTTGACATATTTTCTATACATTTTGTGATCCATGTACCATTATCATTCATCCATATTTACATCATATTTTAAAAATTATTATCTATAAACTTTCAATGACACTTCTATATGATTTATATATGTCAAAACTTAATATTATATTACGTTTTTTTATCTGTAGTTCTTGATGCTTATGAGAATTTAGAAGATGATGAAGGAGATTCTAATATAAACTCTACTACCTAGATTTGAAATGTTTTGATTCTATGTTTTATTTGATAATACAATTTATTTGAATTTTATATGTTTTTTTGTCAAATTTTTGCTTTTAAATTTAATTAGATTTGATATAATACATTTCAATTTAGATTTATTTTGATAAATATTTTTTTTAATTATTTTTTATTTGAGAATTGTGAATTTTTTGTGATTGTAAAGAAAAATCCGAAAAAGCCCTAGAGCCATGTCCGAGCCGGACCGGGCTTTGGAATATAGGCCCAATTTTTTTTCGGGCCGGACCGTGCCGGGCTAGCCCGATTGACATCCCTAGTCATTAACTCCTATAAACGACAGTGTATTATCTTCTACACATAAATCTCGAGAAAAAATTGCAAAAAAAACCCCATAAAGTTTGGGATTTCACCAAAAAACCCAAAAAAATGAGGTATTTAAAAGGGTAAACCCAAAGTTTTAAATACACCTCATTTTTTCTTGGGGTTTTTTTGGTGAAATCTCAAATCTTGAGGATTTTTTTTGCAATTTTTCCCACCACACACTAATGACCAAACTCCAACCGTCGGTTCTCAATCTTTCCTTTTTTTTTTTATCCTCATTTTGCTTTATCTTCTTCATAGCTGAATTATGTTCTTCATACCTAATACATTAATCTAAAATATGTTTTGTTTATATATATGCTGAATTCGATTTCGCAGCTGATAACGAACGATAAGTTTGTAAGTGTGGAGCATAGGGTGCTTGCGAATACACAAGGACCAAGGATTTCAGCTCAAGTAAACGGCCTAATTCCACAGTTTATGGACCGATGAAAGAGCTTGTGTCTGAAGACAACCCTCCAAAATACAGAGACATAACCTTAAATGAATACACAGAAGGATTCATTGAGAAAGGTCTCGATGGAACATCGTATCTCCTGAATTTCAGGATATGAAATTTGTGTGTTTCTTAGCATCAGTTACTCTGTTCTTGGCTCTGCAATAATCAAACCAATGTACCTAAAAAATAAAATGTGCGTTTATATGTATATGTGTTGAGCTACTCTGTATTTGGATCTTTCTACTTTAGCCATACGTATCCCACTACGTACATATCAGTGAATGCGTTGCATTGATTTGATATAAAGATTCAAAACTCTATTTGCTTACTACCTCTTCGGTTCATGTTTGAGAATTGAGACAACAATGAAGTTTTTTTTTCGTTACCACACCAATTTTAAATCTGCTTATTTATATATATATGGAATGGAGAACTAACAAAAAAAGGTCGACTCCTACCTGGATAGTGGATACTATGCCACATCCATATTAATTTTTTCACATGATTAATTCTCTCAATAACATTTTTATTTAAAAGAAATGAGTTTAAGGTTAGCTGATCCGGTGCACTAACTGACAATTAAAAACAAAAATAAATTGAAAATCAAATTCATTACTGACAACTCTTAAAAAATCATTTTAGGTCCAGAACTTTTTGGTAAACCAAAAAAAAAAAAAAAAAAAAAATTGTAATGCCTACACCAATTGCAACCACAAGATAGTGTTTCAATCGAGAGAAAGCAACGAAGTGGCTGACCGAATAGCGAAGAATTTTTTTCATTTTTTACATCATGTTCCTAAATTGTATTTATTTAGTAGTCCCAAATTGGATAAATTCTCTAGTGGACAAGGATAAAGTGATGTAATATTTTTTGGTTGATGAAAAAAATATGTCTACAATATATAGTTGATGCAGCTTATATATATGCTCGGTTTCGTCATCACCACCTGATTATTAGAATTTTTATTACATTTATAATTTGATATATAACAGAAGGACCTTTTTTAAAATCTTATCTAATTCTGTCTATATAAAATCTTATTTTTCTTCAGTTTCATATAAGATGTCTAATGTTTTGGCTTTATGGCGTTATACTATTCGATGCAGTACTGGGTGGTTCCATATAGGTTAAACCCAAAATTGAAACTTCGATGATTTGAACTTACTAAAGGTATGTATAATTGGAACTTTATAATGGTCGTTATTTTTGAACCAATTTATGATGATCTATTAGTTGAAAGAGTTCCAGTTGCTCTTTTGCAAAAGTATTAGACAACATATGTTTTGGGGATTATTATAGATCAACTCCAACACAAGATTCTCCAGCTTTGATCATATGGAATACTATGAGAGCAATATAAATCAGACTTTCTCACTGTCAGTGCTGAACAACACTTTTTAACAAATGGTCTACTTACTCAAACTTTGATGAAATATTTCTTAAACGCTATTAGAATTAGTGTTCAATCTCGGATTTACTTCGTTCTCGATTTATATACCATTTCGTATGAGATCTTTGAATCAACATCGTTTTAAATTACATTAGTTTTTAACTCAAAGATAATTGATGGATTGATCTATATCCATTATATAATATATATTACTTATAATCTATGCCAACTTTCGATATAGGATATTATTTTCTAATACACATATTCGAGCATAGATCAGTACGGGACCAAATTTGGATCAGGCTGATTTCAATGAGACCAAATTTGATTTTCGATCGGATTAGACAATATGAATCAAGCGTTGATATCATATTAAATTATATAGCTTTTTAATTCAAAATCAATTGGTAATGAGTGAATCATCACCACATATCTCTTATATATTACTTAGAATTTCGATACATGATATTATTTTCTAATACATCGATGATCTAGTTTTCTCACCTTGTGATTAATTCTTACCATGTCCCTCACGGTTATAAGCTTTTCCTCTGTCTCTCTCGTTTTCTCAGTTTTTTTTTTCTTAATTAGCCCTAGAGACCATTTTTATCTCAGAAATTCGTGCCCTTTGAGACTAACAAACTTTTCAAATAAATGATCAATTTGTTGGTAACCGAGAAAACTCAATTTTCTCTCCTCAATTTCAGCACTCAAATCACGGTAACTAAAGTGGAAACTAGGGATATATGCATAATTAAGTAACTAGTCCATAATAAAACAAAAGCGGAGAAGAAAAATTCAGCTACGACAAGTCGTTAAAGTGAGCGTGGGAGAAAGAGAGAGAGAGATAACATTCATGTGATCACATGTTACAAAGTCCACAAAAACGGACATATTCGGTCCCACACACCAAAGACCAAACTCCTATCGTCGATTCTTAATCGTCCTTTTTTTGTCTATTTCTTCTTCTAAGCAGAAATCTTGTGAAAAAGAATGGGGACCAAAAACTCGATCGAATTCGATCCTTACATCGAACGAAAGGCTTTCGACGAGACAAAAGTAGGAGTAAAAGGGCTCGTCGACGCTAAAATCACCGAAGTCCCTCGAATTTTCCACGTCCCGCAAGATTCCGCAACAGACAAGAAACCCTCCGTCTCTGTTTCCGACCTAGAGATCCCTACCATCGACTTTGCAAGCGTCCACGTGGACACAGCGTCACGTGAAGCCGTCGTAGAGAAAGTCAAGTACGCGGCGGAGAAGTGGGGATTCTTCCAGGTGGTCAATCATGGTATTCCTTTAAACGTTCTTAAAGAGATTGAAGATGGAGGTCGTAGGTTTCACGAGGAAGATCCTGAGGTCAAGAAACGATACTTCTCGCGTGATTTCAGCAAGAACAAATTTGTCTACAACAGTAATTTCGATCTATACAGTTCTTCTCCGTCTGTTAATTGGAGAGATGCTTTCTCTTGTTACATGGCTCCAGATCCTCCACCTCCTGAGGATCTCCCAGTGACTTGCAGGTAACGGAAACATGCTTACTTCTTTTTGTTTTTTAATTCCAAGATAATTCCTGGATGTGTCAAGCACAAATTAATTGATCATTGATGAGTCTATTGAAAAGTCTAGACTTTGTTTTACTTGAACAGAGAGTGATTGATTTCTAACATCAGTGAATGACTCAGGGATGCTATGATCGAATACTCAAAGCATGTGAGGAGTTTAGGTGGTTTGCTCTTTGAGCTTCTCTCTGAAGCACTAGGTTTGAAATCTGAGGTCCTTAAGAGCATGGATTGCTTGAAGACTTTGCTTATGATCTGCAATTATTACCCACCGTGTCCACAACCTGACCTAACTTTAGGGATAAGTAAACACTCAGACAACACTTTTCTCACGCTTCTTCTTCAGGACAACGTCGGTGGTCTTCAAATTCTTCATCAAGACTCTTGGGTCGATGTCTCTCCTCTTCCTGGAGCTCTCGTCATCAACATTGGAGATTTCTTGCAGGTAAGGTAAAAATCTAAAGAAGAAAAAATGGATACCTTTAAATTAACATGTCTTTGGTTTTATATATGTGTGGGTTTGATTTTACAGCTGATAACGAACGATAAGTTTGTAAGCGTGGAGCATAGAGTGCTCGCGAATAGAGAAGAGACAAGGATTTCAATAGCGAGCTTTTTCAGCTCAAGTGCACTTCCCAATTCCACGATTTATGGACCGATGAAAGAGCTTGTGTCTGAAGAAAACCCTCCAAGATACAGAGACATAACCCTAACAGAGTACACAATGGGATATTTTGAGAAAGGTCTCGGTGGAACGTCGCATCTGTCGAATTTTAGGATATGAATTTTAAATTTGCTTATTTATATATATATATGGAATAAAGAACGAACAAATTTGTCGACCCCTACTATAATAATATCCCACATCCATATAAAATTATATTTACGTTGATAATATTCTATCTATAATATAGAAGAAGTAACGAGTCTACTTAATTCAATGTATATAATATTTGTATAGTACTTAGTTATATAGCTGTCATTATGCTCTGACTCGTCATGTACTCCATCACCAACTGAATACTTGAATATTAATTAATCTATATGATTTGTTGGGTTTTGTTTTGTGGACGCAAGCAAGGTTCCATATAAAAACCCAAAATTAGAACTTGGATGAATCGGAACTTAACGCGTTAGAGTTTTGTATTTTGTATTTAATTTGGAACTTAATAAAAGAGCAAAACCATTTCTAAATCACCACTGTTCAGTGTCCACTGTAAACTATAGTTGTTATGAACTCGTCGTGTGACTTAATATTCATTACAACAATTGTGTAGATAATGTATATATAAAAGATTTCCATACATGGTTAGGGATGTAAAAGTCGTATGAATCCAAATGGAGATACTCAATATTTTGGTATTGACGGACAATTTATTACGATTTTCTTTTGACATATTCTGCAGAATTTGAAACTTAATTTCAATTTCAGAAGTTCTATATTTGGCCGAAAAAGAAAATCCATTTCGGAAACTTTTCTGTCATTTTCCAAAAACATCTAAAAGCAATAGATCAATACAGACTAAAAAACTTTGATAGCCTTAATTACACCGTTAAATTGTCAATGTTGTATACATCTTTTGTTCGTATTTCGTTCAAATTTTGGTATCTTTCTGGCCTCAAAAAAAAATATGAATGTAAGCTCTAACTTACGACATACAAATTATCATTTTTTTTTTGTCAACGTTCTGATTCTAATAATTATACAATGATTGTATCCGGTAGAGACTGTTTCATTCATAAAGAACGAGCTCTTTTGATCGCCGGCGATAAGTTATTAACTTATTATTATATATGTACTTTTTGTAGTACAACTTCCGAATGACATTACCATATAAAGTCAACACTGTACTACAAACACAACCATATAATACATATGCTCATGAAAAACGTACAACACAAACAACAATAACCAAAATGACTGTCTCTTCCAAAACCCTAAAGTCAGCTCTCTTCTTTTTCTCTATTCTCTTCCTCTGTTTCTCTCTGATTCTAGCTCACGGCGGTTCAGATGACGGTCACGACGAAGAGGAGGAGGCTGCGGCAGCCAAGCAACCACCTCCGGCCACCGGAACAGCCGTCGTGGATCTCCGGTCGAAAAGCTTGGTGCTTGTGAAGATCTACTGTCTTATAATACTCTTCTTTAGCACATTCTTGGCGGGGATTTCTCCTTACTTTTACCGGTGGAACGAGTCGTTTCTCCTCCTCGGAACTCAATTCTCCGGCGGTATATTCCTAGCGACCGCTTTGATCCATTTTCTCAGCGACGCCAACGAGACTTTCCGAGGGTTAAAACACAGAGAGTATCCTTACGCATTCATGCTAGCCGTCGGTGGATATTGCCTTACGATGCTCGCAGACGTGGCGGTTGCGTTTGTAGCTGTTGGGAGTACTAATAAACACGGCGGAGCTGGCGCCGGAGAGTCGAGGGTGGAAGATGACGTGGCGGTGAAGGAGGAAGGCCGACGTGAGATTGGAAGTGGTGTGGATGTGAATCAAGCAATGTTACGGACGAGTGGATTTGGAGACACAGCTTTGCTGATTCTTGCACTTTGTTTTCACTCCGTTTTTGAGGGAATCGCCATTGGTGTCTCAGGTAACAAATATTAAAAAACCCTAATTGCTTCTTTGTTCAATTGATAACCAAGTATTTTTGTTGAGAAACTTAATGTGAATTCGATATATAGTCCATGATATTCGGCTTATTTAGGTTTGGGTCCAATGATTTTTCCTAGAACATCATCGTAGAAAAGTTCTTATCAACAACCTATTCATCTCATGATCTCAGAATCAGTTTAAACACTGAACAATTAATCCATATTCTAGTTATAATTAATAATCTAGTGGTTTTAAATTGTTAGTAGAAACCTCGCATATCAATTTCTACCATATAGTTATCTAGGTAGCTAGATACGAGGACACATGATTACAGATTCAAAAACTAGTATATATGAACTTGGACCTAACGGATGTATATAAATAGAAAAGTGCGATACCCAAACCTATGGACAATCTAATTTATATAATGAACATATTGGCCAGATACTAAAAGCGACGCTTGGAGAAACCTATGGACAATCTCCATGCACAAGATCTTCGCGGCTGTAGCAATGGGAATAGCTCTCCTCAAGCTAATCCCTAAACGACCATTCTTCCTTACGGTAGTCTACTCCTTCGCCTTTGGGATATCGAGTCCCTTAGGCGTCGGAATTGGCATTGGAATCAATGCCACCAGCCAAGGAGCTGCCGGTGATTGGACCTACGCAATCTCAATGAGCATTGCATGTGGAGTCTTCGTGTATGTTGCGGTTAACCACCTTATCTCAAAAGGGTATAAGCCTCGTGAGGAGTGTTACTTCGACAAGCCAATCTACAAGTTTCTTGCTGTCTTCCTTGGCGTTACTTTGCTCTCTATTGTTATGATTTGGGATTGATTTTGTTGACACTTTAGTTTCATTAATTAGTTGTTATTTCATTTTCTTTTCGTTCTTCTTCTTTTTGAAAAATAATTTTCGAGGAATTCAAATGTAAATCGTTGACACAAAAAAAAACTGTAAACATTTATACAATATGTAATGAGCAACCAAGCCGCATATGCCAGGTAAATCTACTAAACCCTCTGATATTTGTGTAACATCTACATATTTTTTTGCTATGTGTATATTTTTGATAAATGTGTATTGAAAACGATCAGTCAATAAAAATGAAAGAAATGACGCTGATTAAATTGAATTCTACTTCACAATGATATAAAGAATTGACATCAAATTATCAAATAAGTTGAATTCAGAGTGTTCAATTCAACACAATTGAACGGTCCATTACATAATTAACTCGGCCTATGTGAAGCCCAACAATGCGGTTTAGTTTGGCAATAGTTTTAATATGAGAAATATCGGGGATATATAACTTATTTAATTTGTAATATGGACCGACATATATAAATGCAAATTAACTGTAGAGCTGGAACACTGGTACAGTTTTGTTTATATATGTCTTTTAAACTCCCAATGTTTTTCAGAGGGAATCTATCTCTCACTTCAATACAACTATAAAAGAAAATGGTTGGAAAATAAGCCTGGGAAAATATAATAATTTGAGCANCTACATTACATCACGAGTTATTATACCCTTTTTCGTTTTTGAATTACGATCGTGTAATTTTTTCTCTTTACCATCGTAAAATTTAGATTTTATTTCTAAACACTATATATATTTTTATTTGTCGATTTTTTAAACACTCTATTTTGTAAAAGTAAAAAAAAAAACATACATTTAATTTAAAACACATGAAGTGCATCATTAATACATAATTCAAAAAAAAAAAGAGAGAGAGAGATTAACGGATGGGTAAAAACAAAACAAAAAATCGAGTAAAATATGTAATTCATTAATTAACCTAATCTTCTTTCTTCACATCTCTATAACTGAATCTCTCAGGCGTGTTTGTGCCAGCAAACGAGCATCAAAACGCAGCGTTTCATGATGTAGAACCGGGACTTGTGCTCCTTGGCCATATTACGACACTTTCGGGTCACTGAAGCTCCTTTCTGAGACAAGCTCCGAGAAATGGAACACTTGGAAGCAGAAGATGTATCATTTGGGCATTTCGTCGTCGTCGAACAGCTTCTAGACAGAAACGGAGATTTCGAAGGAGTTGGTTTTGCAGAAAAACTCCGTCTAAAGATGGGTTCCGATGACGACGAATACGAAGTGGTTTTTGTTGAAAAACTTCGTGTGAAAATGGGTTTTGAAGAAGAAGAATTTTTTGTTGAGAAGCTTCGTGTGAAAACGACGGGTTTTGAAGAGAAATGGGTCGTTTCGAAGATGGAATCTTTCTTGGAAACTTTCCACAACTTTTCATCATCCATGAAATCAAGAGTGGATGTTCTCAGTTCTATTGATCCAGATCTTTATATAGATCATGTACATCAATATAGAATTAATGTCTCTGTGTGTGTTTCTTTGGTGTTTTTGAATTGAAGATGGAGTTAAGAAATCATAGAGAGCTTGGAAGTTGGAATGAAATAGGTCAAAGCTTTTAAGGCACTTCTTATAATATTTACATATGTGTGTACACACATATATATCTAACAATATTTTTTTATTAATAATAATATTGTAGTTTTTACTCGATGTTATTTTTTATATATAAAATAAACAATGGTAAGAAGAAGAAAAAATTAGTATATAATTTATGTTTATATTTCTGCGCAAAATATTAATTTGTGTATGTCGTAATCATTTCGGCGCAACGCGCAACTACAAATTTTAATCCTTTCAATTTAATAAAAAAATGTATTTATATCGCATATTATATATAACCTTTATTACGTACTAGTACCCGGGCACTTTGAAGACTGTAGAATGTGTTTTTCTTGAGTGCAGTTTCTACTAAGTACAAAATACAAATACGATAAAAAGAATTTACGCGAGGCTAAGACCATCCGCATCGCAAGACCCTGTGTCTTCCGCAAGACATTGTGTCTTTCCAAAAGTGATGACGTGTCGCGATAATAAAAAATCAATTTTTTTTTTTTAAATAATAATAATTAAAGCGGAAGACATAGTGACCCGTGTCTCCGCTGCAGATGCTCTAAAGGTGCAAACCATATCAATAAATTCAATCAAAAAAATTACTTAAATTATTATTCTTATATTTTTATTATTTTGGGAAACCCATTTTTTTGGGCCATCGAATTGGAAAATATCCCACGTAGAAACATATAAATGGAAACTTATATTTTTTTTTTTGTCAACAGCATAAATACCTAGAACGGTTTAGGAATCCAAACCGGAGGTACTGAATTTACATAGGTAATATCCATTGGGTAGACGCGAGCATTTCTTGCTAACTTGTCTGCCTTTGTGTTGTGTGCGTGTTGAATGAGTGAGATTGAAAAAAAAGAAAAAGCCTCATTACTCTTCACGAATTCCTCCAAGTGTAAAGCAAAAGCCGGCCACTTCTCGGGTGTAGACACCATCTTCACCAACTCGGAACAGTCTGTTTCAAAAGCTATTGTCGTCTTCTGGTTTGCAATCAAGCAATGCATGGCCCAGATGAGTGCTTCCAGTTCTGCATGTAGGGGGGCGATACTTCTTCGTAGATTTCTTGCTCCCATTATTGTTTCTTCGGGGCCTTCCTGAAAATAGTGTCACCCTAAACCAGAAAAACTATCAGTGTCCTTCCAGGAGCCATCAATACTAGTACACCGCCATCTGTCGTGAGTTGGAGTCACCGGAGGAGGTGATGAACTTTGAAGTATCACATCAGGGTCACTACACTGTGCCGTTTCCCAGGTGAGTGCCTCAGTTTCCGCTAACTTCAGGATATCTTGTGGACCCCTTTCCACATTTGAGAAAATTTTGTCATTTCGTGCTTTCCAAATATACCATGCAATCCAGGGAAAACTAGTATCCGGGTTTTCCGGAGGAAGTCTCCAACGATCTGGACTAGAGTTGCGTAAATTTTAAATTTGAAACAAATGAGTTAATTTAAATTTTGAAAATAACTCGTAAAATTTAGTGAATCGCGATAAGTTAAGTTGATATTGCTTATTTTAATACTTTAATATTGTTGTTTTAAATTTTATTTTTCGTTTCAAAAATAGTATCTTTTTATATTTCCAATGTGATTTTCTACATTGAATTCATGTTTTACTATTTATTCAAATTTATTAACATTTGAGTTTAAGTTATTTATATATCCCATCAAAAAAAGTTATTTACATTTAATTATTGATATATTAATTATTAAATAAAAATATATTTGTATATTTAAGAGTTTTTTTTTTATTCGGTGTTAAAATGACATTTTTTTGTTAGAGAGTAATAACTAGCAAGAAAACTGAAAATTCAAAATTAATTGATATTTAAAATACAAAATGAAAATGTTATAGGGAGCGATTGGAAACCCAAAACCTAGAAAAGCTTTGATATTTTGAGTAAAGGAGAAGAGACTGACAATCAGATAAAATCCATTAAGAAAACCTCAAAAACATGTGTAGACAAACCACTTTTAAGTACGTTCATGCACGCATAGCTTTCGATGTACATATCATCATACTACGTTAATCCAATGCAATTTATAAAAAAACGAATTGGTCAAAACAAAAAATGAATTAAAAAAAACGAAAATATATAAGTTAGGACATGCATGTATATTTGATGATAACGAAATATAGTTATTTTGACTTAATTGATTTGAATTAAACCAAAAGCTTCGAATATAAAAAAAGCGGTGGAACACCATAATTGTTTTAACTGAATAGAACTATGCAGAATAATCTTAAAATGCTAAAAAAAAAAAAGATTTTAATAGATTAATGACTAATAAAAAATGAAAACATAAAAAAATTGATAAATATTATGAATAGAACAAATTGTGAAATTACGTTTCAAAACGTAAAATATGAAAAATGATATACATATCACCATCCTAATCTTTTTCATAGTCCAAAAACAAAGATATGAATTTTCAACTTAAATATTTTTATAACAACCTCATAAATTTTCAACTTAAATATTTTTGTAACAACTTCATAAAAAATTTAACTTATATTTTTTAACTTATATTTTTTAACAGCCTCATAAAACATAAAATGTCGATATTTTTTTTTTTTTTTTGATAAAGGATATGTTTTTCAACAATTTACATATGCATCCTATCAAATTCAAATTTGAGTGTGACACGATAACTGTAAATCGTTAGAATCATGGGTGAATTAGGTAGATAGCCTTCAATAACTAGAAAATTAGGTAAATAGCACTAAATACTTTGAAATTAGCTTCTCTCTCTTACTGTATATAATTTATGACGAAAATGCCCCTATAGGTTAATAAAGTGAACAAATGATTGTATTAAACGCTAACTTAGATATCTGCCGAACTAACGAAATCACGTTTATAGATAACCATGTTATACAACTAGATACCAGAGATAACTTAGATATCTGTCGAACTAACGAAATCACGTTTATAGATAACCATGTTATACAACTAGATACCAGATATAACTTAGATATCTGACGAACTAACGAAATCGCGTTTATAGATAACCATGTTATACAACTAGATACCTGAGATAACTTAGATATCTGACGAACTAACGAAATCGCATTTATAGATAACCATGTTATACAACTAGATACCATAGATAACTTAGATATCTGACGAACTAAACCCTAAACACTAAATCCTAAACCATAATCATAAACTATAAACCATAAATCCTAAACTAAAAGCTAAACCCTAAACCCTATTTCATAAACCTTAAACCCTAAAAGCTAAACCATAAACCCTAAAAAGTTAAACCCTAAACCCTAAACTAAAAAGCTAAACCCTACAAACTAAACCCTAAACCCTAACCCTTAATCATAAACTCTAAACTCTTAAATCATGAACCCTAAAACAATAAATCATAACCCTAAACAGAAAACACTAAACCATAAAATCCTAAACCATAACCTTGAACATTGAACTCTAACCTCATATTAATGTGTAGAGAAGTTATATATGAATTACTGATATTCGGATAACAATTTCAACTAAAAGATATTCGGATAACTATATACGAATAACAATGTTATCATCCAGACAAGTAGATATGAGGGGTTTACATGACATTTCATTTGTGAACAGTATATGTGAACAATGTCCAAACTTAAAAACTAATTTTCAAAGTATCGAGAGCTATCCAATGATATTACTCTAGAATCATTAGATTACATGTCTAGCTGCAAATCGTCAATAAGTCATGGACAACTAATAGTATGTATGAAGAGATTCGACATAAACTCAAACATATTGCATTTTTTTCCACAATTAGCATGACATAAATCGAGAGATTGGTTAATCGGCCTATGTAAGTATTGGTTATCGACGTCATTACTTACTACATTTTTCTTTGTCGTCGTTAATTACTTACTTAATCAAAAGCTTACATGTGTCAGATTAAATATATTTTCTTTAGGAGTTGGGACCATACTTTTTTTTAGCCAAAGAAAATTCATTAACTAATATGATTTAGAAATGTAAAACAAATAGCAAGTGAAACTTTTATTTACTTTCACATTATTCCATTGCACGATTGACTGACTCACCAATTTATGGAAGCTTTCAAACAAACTTTGAAAATTATTTATTACTTCCATTTTATGTATAAATTCATTTCTCCCCTAAGCAATATTTGTTTTTTAAAAAGGAAAAATGTGCCTCGAGATTCATATGATCCATGTGGAAAATTGTTTTATTTTTCTTTGTCGGGTCAAAGAAACTATATAAATACACAATAAACCTTGGGACCAAAGGCAAAGAATTGACCAAAGAACACTTATGGACCATTTTCACATGTGACCATGTGAGTTTCCACAAACCATAACCACAAGAGACTTCTCACTTCTGAGTTCTCACGATTCATATTCATCTTAGAAACTTATCATGATCCATTTATTTATATATAATTGTCACAATTATGTTTGGTTTATTAAAGCATGTGTGGGATCCTTTGAAAGCTCTACATGTGAATGGTTTTGCCAATAACAACAGCAAGAAATAAACACCATAAACTTAAAGATATTTCACAACATGTGCGTGATCAAGAAATTGTCAAGAGTCAGAATCAAGAAAAGAGACTTTACCTTCTGTTTTGGAGTCTTTGTAAGATCTCCAAGACATCTTTTACTTTCTTCACTAGAGAATGAAAAAAAGTAGTGACAAGAGTAGAGCCATGTATTTGCTGATGCAGCATCATCAAGATTCCCATTCGAAAGGAACCCTTTTTTTCAGACCGAGAGGCGAAAACAAAGGAAACCACATCTCTTGTGAATCTTAATGATACTGCATCTGCAACTACCGGCTGTTAGCAACTATCAGAGGCTAGATCTTTTGCCGTTTCATCCAGAACCCAAATAAATCAACGACAGACGAAAGACCCTTATCGGTTTGAGCTCTGAAGTTGGGAACTTTTACGGCCACCACCAAATGAACACGCAAAGAGGAAAGCAAGAGGATTCAGAAAGCAAATCAATCAGCAAGATGATTTTGGGGAGAAGCAATGGAGAGAGATAAGTGCATGAATATATACACTACTATGAAGAAAGCTAGTTGGTCGATGTAAAATCACTTGGAAAGGGACAGAACTAGACCTATTTGATTATTGACTTTTGAAAAGGGGAGAGAGATCACATCAATATAACACAAGCCCACTTCACCGAACAACTGTCAGGAACAGAGGCCAAAGCTAAAGAGTTTTTCATATGAAATATCTGAAAATCTCAAGTGTTTTTATACACAAACCTCAAAACCTTTTTTCTCCAAAGTACCATGAAGAAGTCATTAAAGAAACATTTCCAGGTGGTGATGGTTAATGGGTTGCAAATGCAAATGACGATAAAATAAAGTTTTATCAGGATAGAAGAATTTTATTAAACTAATCATGATTGATTAGTATGGAACAAGTGGGATTAGGAAAACTATTAGATTAGCAATGGTCACTTTATTAAACTAATCATGATTAAGATTGTTCCCTGTGCGGTTCCTTACGTGTAAAGGCGAAAACACTAAGAAAGCAAACAGCTTTAGGTTTTAACTGGAGGTATTCAAATACTTTAAGTCAGGGAATCAGTTAAGATCAGGAGATTTAGAAAATTAGGGTCACATGTACCCCAATTGAATAGATCAAGAAAGAGAAAATGGATGCAGCAAATCACGGTTGGATTATGCAACAGCAAAATGGATCGTCATCAAAGGACAAAAGATAAGGCAATAATACTATAAAGCACGCAATCAAAATATGTGTTAGGATATAACTTAACACTCATAAGCTACAGTTACAAGTAATCAAGATGATGTGAATGTTTGGTTTTCATAACAGCCAATCAATTTTCAGATTCGTGCTAACCCAAAGTGTTGAACTTTAAACTAATATTAGTATATTACTAGTTGAAACTGATGAGAAATATCTTGAATTAGAAAAAAAGGGAAGCCACAAATAGCATAAACGCATATCCTTTTCACAAGCCTAACATTCCAATAAAAATGGGAAAAATTAACTCATTTTCATTCATACATCTTTGACTGATAGATACCAGATAATTAGACACATCACATGTTCCTCTAAAGCACTAGTAAACAAAAGGAATGAACTTGTGCCTAACCTTATCGGCATAATCCGAATAGCTTTGCCCGAAACTCTCCACCATCAATTCTTCCTCCTGCTTTGCCTTCTTGTTGTAGTAAACCAAACACACAGCTACAAGAAACAACAGACTCAAAGGCGCACGCAGGGTGGTGCAGTATGTCGCGAAAAGAAGCATCGTAGAAGCATATATCGGATGCCTGATCCATCTATAAGGACCAAACTGCACAACAGCTGTTGGAACAACGACCTTTTCGCAATATCTAGCAAGATATAGCGTTGAATCGTATTGCATAAGCATTGTAATCACAATCAGAATCCATATCCCTACATTGGCCCAACCGCCTGGTAAACGGTGAAGCTCAGGCCCTTCAAATGCCGCAAGCCAATGTCCAACCATGATGCCAACACCAAACAAAACCCGAGACCATAAAGGCGTGTTCACATCCCATTTGGGATCATGCGTGCGAGCGTAATAATCCCCATAGAGCCGTTTCCTCACGTTTACATTGAAGAAGAAGAAGTAATGATAAGCCAAGAAGAACACAAAAGGCCAGCCTTCAAGATAACCGTTGAAATAAGCAGGAGGCACAAGTGTAAGCCATGTGAAGACTGAAGTTACAATACCAAGCTGCTCAAAGGCATTGGCTTCGCCGAGCAAATGCTTACGGAAGCAGTACAATCCGTAACCCGCGAGACCCACAGCGATAAACCAAGGCCAGAAGAGCCATGTCCAGCTGAAATACATCCAGAAGAATGGGTCGAAGACCAAATTCACTGTCTTTTTTGCAGCCACAGTCAAAACCGATAGCACAAGAGTTAATTTCACAACATCCATGGGCTTCACTTTCAATTGGCGAACTCTATTCACCAGTGAATTAAACGAGAGTGACCGGAATTGGCTAAGGAAAGGGTTATCGGAATCGGATACAGTCGAGCCAGAAATCGAGCATCTGGGCGGAACCCATGAACCTTTTCTCACTGGAAACGGAGCACATCTCAAGCTAGACGGACTCTTAATCGCTTCTAAGCTGCGGAGTAAAGGAGTGCTTCGGGAATCAGCTCGAAGCGAATGGCACTTAGGGTGTTTGTTCAAATGCCTGAACGAAAACTTTCGGTTGCCTTCCAACGGTATCGCCCGAGGAACAACCTTCGAGCAGAGAAGTACAGCTTCCATGGCGAAAAGAAATTCGAAAAAAAAAAAAACGGATACAAAGACAAGAATCAGAACAAATCTTTCAGCTAATCATATTTGCTTCGTATCGAAACCGGAAAAACAGATAAACAGGACACAGAGAGAAGTGAGCTACTTTTACTACTGTGTTCGGTAATTAAGAATGGGCCTAGGGACTATGATTAATGGGCCATTCTAAAAAATATTTCAAGGTCATTAAGAAAAAACATAATGGGCTCTGACAAGTCATGTGATGTATTGTAAAATTGAGGAAGGTTCTATTAATTGGCTCATTTAATTGTGTTGACTAAATGCCGGCGAGACTTTGCCGTTGAAACCGACCGGTCGCACATAAAGCCGGATGGAGAGAAGAAGTCGCTTCCAACTTCCAAGTGCTATTTTCACACAAGAAAATTATATAAATATATAAATGAAGTCAATAAACCCATCAAATCTAAATCTTGAAATGGTACCATGTTCGAACAAAAAAAAGAAGAAGATAAATCTGCTCTATGTATGGTGTTAAAAAATATATAATGGAGTGGAGATAATTATGGTATAGTCAAAAAATTGAATTGGATAATGACAGAAGAAATTATTAAATAAGAGGTGTTATGAAACTAGTGTTTATATAAGGTGATATATATATGTATGTATATATTATAATATATATTGTATGATGAAAAATGAGAGAGGGACGAGAGAATAGAGGGAGATGAGAGAGAGAGTAGTTTATTGCTTTCTTCTTATCTTCGTACTCAAATCTTACAACAAGTTCACATATTTATACTAGAGGAACAAGTAATAAAATATTACTGTCGGTGAATTCAAGTCGGTTGAATGGATAATTATCCATTTTCAACACTCCCCTTAATTATCCATCACTACTAATGTATTATGTACTGCCTCATTAAAAATCTTATCATGGAAAAACCCAATGGGATAAAAACCATGACAAGGGAAAAAGAGTACAGTGACGCAATCTCCCCCTGGAATGATGGATATAGCATTCTCTTCATAAATTCCGTAGATGACGCAGACTCTCCCTCGGATAAATTAGTCTTGACCTTTACATCATTGGAATTATAACACTCTCATTTGGTCTCTTGGATGTCTATCTTTTTGCGTGGTCTTTGATGTCTCGTTAAAAACTTTATCCTGGAAAAACTCAATGGGACAAAAACCATGGCAAGAAAAAAAAGTACATCCACGCACACCATCACACTTCTCCTCCTAGAAGTGTTCCTCTTTAGATTTTTATCTTTTGCGTGTTCATTGCTGCCTCGTTAAAAACCTTGTTATGGAAAAACCCGGTGGGACAAAAACCATAGCAAGGGAAAAAGAGTGCAGTCACGCACTTCATTACATTTCTCATGGCCATTTGCCATTTCTCCCAGTCAGGCCTTTTCTGGCATTCTTACACTGACTTTGGGTCTTGATCATCATTTTCATGATCAATTTCTTTGGATACAGAGAATGAGAAAATTCCATCATTATCTTCTATTTCATATATATCCCATAATTTTTTTCTTGGGCATAGTTAATGGAAATCTCATATTTTTCTGTATCATGTTCATCTTCTGGATGAATCTCTTTATGTTGTTCTCTTTGAACATTTTCATATATGTCTTCTTGACATTTTTCTTTATATGGTTTCTTCTGAAACCTTTTTACAAATGTCTCCGGGACATTTTTCTCTATATGGTCCTTTTGAACCTTTTCACCAATGTATTTCCAAACTCTTTAATACCATTGTATTATACTACTCGCGATAACTCTTCAAGAGTTTTGATGATCATCATTCTTTAATTCGTTCGAGTAGTGCTCCCGGGAACATAATTATGATATTATTAATCCTTCAAGGATTTTTCATATAGAGTCGCAATACAAGTCATTTTGTCCATTCCTCTTTTTGGACAAATATATACTCTTTTGATATTTGGACATCTGGTCCAAAATGTTCTCTTTCTTTAAAAGAGCTTAATATAGACTTGATTACCTCTTTTTTACTTTTTGGCCAAAAAATTTCATTCTACACTCATCCATAGAGGTAGATTCATGATCCTCATTTGTATTATTTATATCGCGCAACATCTTGTTTATACTGTCGACAGTTATTTTTTATCTTTGGTTCCATATTTTCTCGTAATAACATGGTTAATCGAGATCTTTTTATCATTATCAATGATTTCATTCAGGTACCTGATAATATTTTTAACCATATCAACGATCTCTTCAAGAGATTAATCCTCTTTCCAACAACCATATATTTGCTCCTTTTGTTTTATGAGGATTTTATATTTGGAACCAAAGTAGTCTATCACGTTTTTTACGTGTCATAGACTTATATAGATCGCCCTTCAGGGACATCTATTTTTCAGCGGAGCTTAGTTGGGATATGAAATTTTCTTTTTAACTCATTATGGTTCATATTCATGAGGATCCTAATAATAATTCATTTCATGAAATCTCATCCATCAACTAATTAATGCATGCAAAACTGCATGCTCTATGTCAAAACATGGAGATCATATATCACCATAATTGGTTTTGAAATCCCTTGGATTTGCTTTACTTTAAGCTCATTTTGAATGTGAACATAATCTTATGTATGTTCTACTTTATCTTAATCGAAACACAATAAATGATAATTTTGGGATGCATCACCAAAATTATCAACTTACTTGTCGATTTGAGATTCTTTAATTCTCCCCCTCGAGATGATGACACTTTTCAGGTCGATCCATCTCGAATTGAATCACATTCAATGACCAACAACATATCCTTTTAACCCATTTGAGTCAGGTATTATGCATCAAATCTTTTTGATATATGACTCTTAATACCCCCTCTTTAATATGATGATTTTCTTTTCCATTCATCTTTGACCGATTTTCAGATTATATCGGTTATACTCGGGGTATGATTCGGAAGATTGATTAAAGAAACCAAACTATTTTATCCAATGAGCTTCAACTAAAAAATTGGTGATTCATCCATGGATACTTTTCACGATGGCTTCATTTTTAATGTTTTCTTGATGACATGCAATAGTTGAAAAAGCTTCTAGATTTTCAACATATATTCTCAATGATCTTATATATCATTGGAAGTACCGGGATGGCTTTAACCGGTTTATTCAATTAGTAATCTTCAGGTTTACTATTATATATATACCTTTGCCATCTTTTGCTTTGTATCACTATCACATATATGCATGTCTCCATCGTGTGCTCTTCTTGAGGATTTTTCTCTTTAAGAGCATATAGTTCTTTAAGAATTTTTTAGCTTTTCAGAAGCATCTAGCTTTTCCGGAGCTTTTAACTTTTTCTTTTTATGGTTCTCCGGGAACCTTTTCATTTGATTATCCCAATTTATTTTTCTTTTGGGGATTTTTGTTTTTAAAACCAATTGGCCTCCCTCTTTTCAACTGAACTCTCGGTTTATTTGCTCTATTACCATCAATATGTTCTTCAAAAACATTAATTTTTTGATGGAGCATTTACAGCGGGGATATATGATTTTGTCACCCTTTTGTATCAGTGAACGCATCTGGTAATTGATTTGCCATAATATTTTTTAAACTTCCAGTTCGCGTTGATTTGTAGGGGGATCTAGGTGCAACAAAGACGGTGTGCACCATGTAAGATCTTTTGGAATTTCTTTAATTCCTCCCCCTAACGCTGGAAATTCATCTTCATTAAAATGGCAATCGGCAAAACGAGTCGTAAACATATCACCAGTTTTGGTTCAAGATACCGAATTATACTTGGTGATGTATAACCAACGTATATACCCAATCTCCTTTGTGACCCCATTTTTGTTATTTGCGGTGGGGCTATAGGAACATAAACCGCACAACCAAAAACACGGAGATGGGATACATTTGGCTCCTGGCCAGATGTTAATTGTAAAGGGGAATGTTTATTATATGCGCTTGGTCTTATTTTGACCAATGACGCTGCATGCAAGATAGCATGACCCCATATAGAAATTGGGAGCTTTGTTCTCAATATCAATGGTCTAGCAATGAGTTGCAGACGCTTAATCAAAGATTCAGCCATGCCATTTTGTGTATGTACATGGGGACCGGATGCTCAACATCGATTCCCATTGACATACAATAGTTATTAAAGGCTTGTGAAGTGAATTCACCAGCGTTATCAAGCCTAACTTTCTTTATGGCGTATTCAGGGAATTGCGCTTTCAACCTGATTATTTGGGCAATGAATTTTGCGAAAGTCGTATTTCGTGTTGTCAATAGACACACATTTGACCATCTACTGGATGCATCAATTAATATCATAAAATATCGAAATGGCCCGCATGGTGGGTGGATAAGCCCACATATATCACCATGTATTCTTAGATTCATTCCCGATTTTGGCTGGTGATGGCCGAATTATGAGTTTTCCTTGAGAACAAGCATTACATGAAAATTCACTCGATTGAAAAATCTTCTGGTTTTTCAAAGGATGGCCATTAGAATTTTCTATAATTTTTCGCATCATGACTGAACCAGGGTGGCCAAGTCTTTCATGCCTCACTTTAAATGTACTAGTAAACTTTGGGTTTACTGTAACATATGATTCAACTATATGAATCTTTGTGGAATATAATCCGGAGGGTAATGCTGGTAGCTCCTCTAATATAACTTTCCTTTCCGGAATTAGTGATGTGATGCAAAGATATTCAATGCCATTTTTATTCATAGTCTCTATATGATATCCATTTCTGCGGATATCTCTGAAACTTGTCAAGTTTCTAAGAGATTCAAGGGAATATAGTGCATCTTGCACTTCAAGCTTTGTTCCCCTTGGCATTGAAAAACAAGCTCTTCCAGAGCCCATAATAATCTTTGCATTTCCGCATATAGTATTCACGTTTCCAGCGGAATTTTTTTTTAAAATTTAGAGAGGAGAAATATTTTCTATCTTTAAGTATTATGTGCGTTGTACTTGTAGCACTGTCTGCCAGACATAAAATCTCCATCCCGGATCTCAGATAAAATATGTGACGGCTTAAAAGAAATATAACCGCATAGAAATATAAAATATTAACAGCATAAAAAATATGTGGCGGCTTAGCCGTCCATTATAATATTGGCAATAAATAAAGTGCGATAAATAATTATTGCGAAATAATAAATTAATAATTGGGCGGCCGAGCCGCGCTCTGATAATAATAAATGTAAAATTTTCGTCTTCTTGACGAAATTGAGAATGTTTTCATGACATTCATTTTATGGAGGCAGTGATCTGAGGAGACATAGTCTGACATATGATCATAAGCCAACCATATATTTAAAGAGGCAGAACCTGCCATATGATCTGAGGAGACATAGTCTACTATATGATCATGATCGTGAAGGCAGAGCCTATCATAACGATTGGTTCGGGGAAGGCATCGCCTATCATCCCGAAATAATATATAAACGTAAATTAAATCTAACCTTTTTCGGTATATGAACCGATCGGAAGACGATCGTGTTTTTCTGTATATGAACGGATCGTGAGACGATCGTGCTGATAACGTGTTATGAAACTAGTGTTTATATAAGGTGAGATATATATATATGTATGTATATATTATAATATATATTGTATGATGAAAAATGAGAGAGGGACGAGAGAATAGAGGGAGATGAGAGAGAGAGAGTAGTTTATTGCTTTCTTCTTATCTTCGTACTAAAATCTTACAACAAGTTCACATATTTATATTAGAAGAACAAGTAATAAAATATTACTGTCGGTGAATTCAAGTCGGTTGAATGGATAATTATCTATTTTCAACAAGAGGAAGTATTTTTGGTTTTTAAATAAATTAGATGAAGTTATAAAATGGAATACAGTATATGAAAATTGTGAATTATTTATTTTAATCACCGTAGTTTAGTGGTTGAAAGGTTCATCATATTAGTTAAAGTACTATTGTTCGAGTCTTCCCATTCAAATAAAAATTAAGCTTAAACTTTTGATTATAATGATAAAAAAAATAGTGTATGAAATGAAAACTAATTAATTATGAGAAAATAATACAATTTTTTACGTAACAGATAGCACAAATTATGCATTAGCAAAAAAACAAAAAGCACAATATTTATGAGCATGTTTTTTATTTAACATATTGCTTAAAATTAATAAACCTTATATAATATTTACTAATAGTTAAAACACGAATAATCAAGTTACCATCTTCTAAATTTGTATAAAATTAATACTTAATTACGAATAATCAAGTTACCATATCTAAAACAACTACTATAAGTTCAGAAGTTTATGCTATTTTTGTAAAATACTATCATTGGCTGATTTGATTTAACATTTTTGTACATAAACACAGTTTATAATTTTGCTTTTCTCACGAATTATCATAGTTTTAGGTTTCTCTGTGATATTTTATGTTATGAATCCTTTTGTGCTTATGAGATATAAAGTCGTCTATAATATATTTATTTGTTCCATTATTTAAGAACAAATTAGGGTATTTTATGCATTTAAGGGTCTTAACTGATAAGTAAAATATTTGGGTCTTTTAAAAAAAAAACAAATTGACACGGTTGGTCGTCCATCAGCCTTCTTATTAAACATAATGAAACAAAAAAAAATCTTGGTCAAGAATAATATCTCACAACAAGTCACAAGTCTTTCTTATTTACTTTTAAACGTGACATGATCAAGAGAACGATGTGTAATTGTTGAATGTTGACGCGTGGACTTTATAATGCTTATTGATTACGATTTATCTCATTTTAGATTTAGATTTTAGTTACACATCAACGAGAATCATGACAGCCATTTGTATAATCATAAATGTTATTAGTTTATAGTTACAATAATGGAGTTGATTAAACAAAGAAAAGCTGGTCATCATTAGTGACTTTGTTTTTCACACGCGTTTAATGTTTTTTTTATATAAACACATCTGCATTCTCTTCTTTTCTTCATCAAATATTCTCTCTTCAATCATCATCTCTCTCGCGTCTATAATTTTCTCTCGCTTCTTTTATTCGAGGTAAATTGCTTCTTCTAAACCCATCAGATTGTTTTACATATATCTTTCTTTTAAGACTTAAAATTTATTTCTTTTGTTTTTATCTTGGATTTAAGTTTAACCCAGCACATTTTGCAGTTTCTGAAGAAATGGAATTTGTGAACATCTCTACACCAAGATATGAATGTCTCCTCTTTGGTAAGAAGTTCGGGCTAATCTTTTTTCTTTTTCTTTTCTTACATAGATATAACTGGAAGCAATTAACAAATTTGATTGAACTACGTATCTTTATGTTTGTGTTCCAATAGATTTGGATGATACTCTTTATCCTTTTAGCTCTGGTTTATCGGAAGCATGTGCCAACAACATTATAGGTATATAGTTTCCTTGAAGATTTTTATTTTGTTTACTTATTAACATGTTTAATATATATTTCATATGGAAAAAAATTATAAACCAAATTACCCTTGTGCAGAATTCATGGTTGAGAAGCTTGGAATAGATGAAGACGGAGTCGTTGAACTAAACCAAATTCTCTACAAAAAATATGGAACTTCAATGGCTGGTCTAAAGGTAATTTACCTTCATAAATGTATTGACCAAACCCGGAAATTGATTATCACTAGAATCATATATATACACACTTGCACCACCACATAATTGATTTCATAACAATGGTTAATACAATTTTAATTAATTTGATAATTAATGCAGGCTGTAGGTTATGAATTCGACAATGATGAATACCACAGCTTTGTTCATGGAAGATTACCTTATGAAAACCTTAAACCGGACCCGGTTCTGAGAAATCTCCTCCTTAGTCTACCTTTCCGAAAATTTGTATATATATATTACTTTCTTTATTATTTTTTTTGCTTAATTTCAGTTTATATATAGATATTTATATGTTAATAAATTATGGGTTATGTTTTCTTTTGTTAAGGTTTTCTCGAATGGAGATGAAGTTCATGTGACGAAGGCTCTAAAGAGACTCGGCATCGAAGATTGTTTTGAGAGAATCATAAGTTTCGAGACCTTAAACCCTAAGATCAACGAGGCTGAGGTCTCTTCGGATTACCTTCCCGAGATTCCGGTTATCTGTAAACCAACCGAGCTTGCTTTCGAGAAAACCTTCGACATTGCACAGCTCAATCCTCACACAACCGTAAGCTTCGGGAATAAATAACTAAATAGTATACATAAATTAGACGTTTCTTGTTTAGATTTTCTAAATATTATCTTATAATTAACGTAATCATGTTTCTTGTACAGTTGTTCTTCGACGATAGTATCCGGAACATCCAAACCGGAAAAGCCTTGGGTCTCCATACCGTCCTGGTAAGAACTGGTTACCATCTTCAACCAAACTAATTAAAACCAATTTCTTTTACCTATATGTTTTTTTTATTTTTCGTTTTTCATTTTTTTTGGTTTTAGCCTATATGTATTTATATGCGGAACCAGGCTTTATGAAAATTACTAATCGAAAATATAATAATTTTCAAATTTTGTTTTTCGTCAAATCAATAATTTTCAATTTATTTTAGGTTGGTAAATCAGAAAAAGTGGAAGGAAGTGATCACGCGTTAACAAGCATTCACAACATGAAAGACGCATTTCCGGAATTATGGTCGGAATCCAACAACAAGGAATCTGAAAGAATTGGTTACGCCGTACAAATCTCGATTGAAACTTTTGTTCAAGCTTAGTTTCTGCATGTTTATTAATTACTTTGTGAAAATATTTACATATATAATTAATGTTTAATAAAATAAAAAAATCCATATATATACACACCGTTTATTGTTGATACAACGGTTGATATATATGGTGTCTATGTGTATTTTATTTTTTTTATTACATATGGTATGTTCTTTCGTACATATTAAAATAATTATGTTACAGTTTATATGTCTGCGCTGGTAAGAAAATTCACATAACTTTCATATTTTTATACATCCGGAGCAATAAAAATGTGTATTTCTTTAATTAGACAAAAAATGGTTAACTTAATTGATGTAATTCGATATAAATAAGAAGTTTTCACTTGATACATGAGTTAAATTTGTTGCATAAATAATTTTAGATGGCTTACCAAAAAAAGAGTCGATGGAACGATATGCTCATGAAGTTAACATGAAAACAAAACAAAAGCATTGTGCTCATTAGCCATCGGCATTCGGATATTCGGCTCGGTTTCAAGTATTTCAATTAGAAGGATTTTGGATCCATTTAGGAACCGATAAGATTTCAGATCGGTTTCGGTTCGGTTCCAAATCGGTTTGGTTCCAATATTTAAGAACCAGTAAAAATTCAAAAAATCGGATCTTAATTGGTTCGGATATTTATTATCCGAAATACCTAAAATATACCTGAAAACTTTTTTAAAAAACTAAAATAAATATACCCGAAAACCCGTAATACATTTAATATTTTGGATATATAATTATAATTCGGTAATTTGTTTATCCGATCGGATATCGGTTCTGAGTATTACCACGAATATCAATGAGAAAAAACCAAACGGTTCCGGTTATTTCGAGTCGATTCCGATTTAGGTTTTTAGTTCCGGTTTTTATGCCAAGCCTAGTGCTCATGTTGCCGATTGCTGATTATAGCATCCGGGGCCGGCCTGGTACACCATCAGTAGAGTAAACCGAATCGAATTTTTTTTAGTTGCTGTTTTGTTTGTCAAAAACCGAATCGAAGACGCACGTTATTTTATGACTTTTGAGAAAGTGTGTTTGGTCGGCTCATAAATACATACGCGTGTCATTTGATTATTCGGTTGGCAAGTAAAGAAGGAAGTGCCACGTGGAGAAATTGTGGATGTCAGACATGAGTGATTTGCTTTCACTCCTGATTTAACGACAACCAGTGGATGCCATTGAGACGTTTGGCTAACATTTCTCTTCTTCACTTCTATTTCTTAAAAAAAATAAAAAAAAGTATTTCATCTCCCTCGAAGTTTCATTGATCAGAAAAAGGTAAGTCACTCGCTTTCTTCCTCCTCCATTGATTAGTCAAGGTTACATTTTGCATTTTTCAGTCTGTTGCCCTGGATTATTCCGATTCGCGCGTGTTTCATTTATTTCGAAATAGGGTTTCAGATACGATCTCTAGAGATGTGTATGTTGTCGGTGATGACTTAATGGGAGTAAATGTACATGTATTTTCTTGGGATCTTGATGTCATTGTTCTCGATTTTTCTGGAATGTGTGTTGTTGGAGACGTTGAGATTCTGTTGTTTTATAAATTTTTTGTTTCAGGAATCAAAATGGCGTACGAGGAAAACTTTCAGCAAGTTTCCGAACCGAAATATGATTGTCTTTTATTTGGTAAGGAAACTGATTACTTTTCTTCTTGAATGTTTAACATTTGATGATTGAGAAATGGTTTTAAAGTTTAAACCATTTTCTGATTGAAATAATTGTATCGAACAGACATAGATGATACTCTTTACCCTCAAAGTTCTGGTTTGGCCACGCAAGTTAAAAACAACATTCAAGGTAAAGTCTGATCGCATTCATTTGTTGTGGAAGATTGCTTGTTCATGTTAGTTATCGCTGAACCTGTCTTTGTTGTTGTTGTTGCCATTTAGAGTATATGACTCAGAAACTTGGTATCGAAGAAGAGAAAGTCCAAGAACTTTGCCTTTCGCTTTATAAAATCTATGGAACAACTATGGCTGGTCTTAAGGTATCTTTTTTTTTCTTTTTTTTTCAGCACAATGTAACATGTATCTGTATTATTTTCCAATGTTGGTGATGCACATGCCCTTCGTTTTTGATGTTAATTCTTTCAGGCTGTGGGTTATGACTTTGACTACGACGATTTCCATCGGTACTGAACTTGTCTTCTATATATTTGCTATAAAGTGTAAGGTGTTTGGGACTTGAGATTACTCCTTTTGTTTGTTTTACAGTTTTGTTCATGGGAGATTGCCATACTCAACACTGAAGCCTGACCCAGTTTTGAGGAATATTATTCTTAGCTTGCCTCTTCGGAAAGTTGTATGTGTTTCACTCCTTGATGCTAAGCTCTTAAATTTGGTTTCCAATCAGTTTATTCTCTGACGTTCCATTTTTCTTATTTCTGCCCACAGGTTTTCACGAACGCGGACAAGGCTCATGGGGCCAAGGTTATTGCCAGGCTAGGCTTAGAAGACTGCTTTGAAAGAATCATATCTTTCGAGAATCTGAACCCCAGCACCAAAACTGAATCCCCTGCTGATAGTGGAACCAGAGAAATCTTCGATATAAGCAGTTACATGGCAAATCCTGACCCAAGCATCGAACTCCCAAAGACTCCGGTTATATGCAAACCATCTGAAGGAGCATTCGAACAGGTTTTCAAGATGACCAACATCAATCCTCATAAGACAGTAAGAACATATCAAATATTTGCTGCTGCTTTGGTTTTTCTACTTAAAACCATTTCATCTCTGAAGCTTAATAAATATCTTGGGGTTGTTTTCAGTTGTTCTTTGATGACAGCATCCGCAACATTCAAACTGGAAAACGCGTGGGTCTCCACACCGTATGGGTGAGTAAACAAATCATAAGTGTAAAACAAGACTTATCAATCTCAAAGCTAACTTTATCATTAGGTTGGGACCTCACACAAAGTGGAAGGAGTAGATATTGCTTTGGAGCATATTCACAACATACGTGAAGCTCTTCCTGAACTATGGGAAGCTGTTGATGACAAAGCCGAGGAGATTCGATCCAGGCAAAAGGTCGCCATTGAAACCATTGCTTAAGCATCACATTTCGCAGCTGATAGTAACAAAAGTGTAGCACGAAGACTACTTAATTATTCACACTCTTTGAAGAGAGAAAAACAAAAATAAGTGTACAAACATCTTTTTAATCTGTTTTACAAAGCCAATTACATTAGTTTCATGAGATCTTTTTAGCTTTCACATGCTCTTCTTCTTGTCCTATTGTACGATACAAGAGAATCTGGCTCATGATGATTCCATTGGTGAAGACTGCAAGAAGAATACCAACAAGCATAGTAAATGGAGCATTCACTAAAATGCTGGTGAAAACTCTCGCCATGGATCCACCCATGTTCATCAAACATGTCAAGAAACTAAGTTGCCCTGTGCTTTTGTTCCTGAAATTCTTCCAAATCTGAGGAAGCCTCGCAGAGAGAAATATGAAATGCTTTGAAGCATAAAGAGCTTCGAAAACCAGAGGATCAATCTGACCAGCAAACACAGTTGGTGCTAAAGCAAAGTAGAGGATTGGTCTGACCCAAGTCGTGACAGAGATAGGCTGAGAGAAATAGTAGATACAAGCCACCAAGATCAAAGCTTGGATCAAGAGAAAAGCAACTTCACCAAAAGCTGAGAAAGGAAGCTCTTTGTGAAGACAATACGCGAGAGAAATCGTGTAACCCACCACTTCTAGCTCAAATGCCGCAACACTCAAGCCTCGAACACTCTTATTGTCCACGATTTTCATTATCTACATACAAAAAGCCCCAATCAATTTACAGACATTTGTAATAGCACATCAAATTTGGTTGAGAAATCATAGTGAACCTGAGGAAGCTTGACGGTCATTGAAGCAGCGACGAGGAAGTAACCGAGCAGCTTCGAGATGAGAGGAAGAAGACAATCTTTGGCCGGAAACTCGCCGTTACGGAGAGATCCAATCGCGCAGCTCAGATCGATCCCGAGATAATCCATCGTTTTGTCCTCCCGTTCTCGATAGTGGTGGATCCTTTGAAAACTAGTGGACGTTGCTTCGTTGACTTTCAAATACCCAAAAACTAAACCAAGTGTAGTATAATTTTGGTTTGGTAATCAGTTTTCCAATTTAGTACGGTTTGAATCGGTTAGGTTTTTCCTAAAGGCTGCGTTTGTCAAATTTTCTGTTTTGGGACGGAACTTCAAATCGGAAAATTAATTAAACCTAAGAAAAACGAAAACACTCGTCTTTGTTCTTCCTCTCCGGTACAGGAAATCTCGTGTTGGGGGAAATAATTTGTCATTTGAGGAAAGCTATAATGGCGAAGAGAGAGATTAGTAGCACTCTGAGAAATCTAAAGGTACGTCTTGTCCTTGAAAGTAGCTTCACGAATTTAAAAGTAAAATACTCGGTGATTGGAAAGGTTTGGCCTTTATTTCGTGAATTCAAGTTTGGAATTTTCTTTGATTTTTTCTCTATTTTGCTCGAGTTTGATTCCTGGATGAATTAATAATCCCTTCGAAGTTGGTTTCTCCTTTGGGGCCTGTGTTGCTTTGCATCTAGAATTTGAAAAAGATAACCTTTAGAGATATGGAATGAGCTACAGCATTGGTTTGGGACTAAAATTGCAATTTTCACTCAAGAAATTGCATTATCAATCACGTAGCTCTTAGATGATTGTTAGGTTGAGTAGTCTGGTTTGTGGGTGCGAGACAAGAGCGTGTTGTCTCTTCATTCCCATATGAGAATCAAGCTGGTTCATTAACTAATAATGATTGATGCTCTTTGCCTATAGTTTATGCAAAGGTCTGCTTTGAAAGAGGAGAAGAAGAAGAATGTTGAAGAGCCTAATGGGAATTTTCCTTCCCTTGGGACTGTTGCAAAGAAGTGGTACCGCTTCTTTTATTTAACTTGATGTTTATGTTTTATTAGCCCTACTTGTTTCATCAGATTATTAGAAGCGAGGACATTGTGTATGTGTTGTCTACCCTCGGGCCCTCTACCCTCTGTTCTTGTTGTTTTGGGCTCTTGGTTGATTACTTTCAATGTCGTCAATTACTCTGACAGTCTGACTTCCCTGTGTTCATGAATCACAACAACAGTTTTGATAGTTTGATTATTTGTCAGGATCCGGTATGACGTGTTTGGTAGTATTTTCTAATGCCTGATTTGAATTTCGATGCAGTGTGGTCATAACAGACTGGGATCCTCAGCCAGGAGCATTATTAGGACGCATGTCATTTCAGTCTTTCAATCCCTCTATCGAGGTTAGTGTGTGTGGCGCTGAGGCCTGAAATAGTTTGCGTTTGATGTTCTTACCTTCCAGCTTTCTGAATAAAACTGTTCTCTCCTTAGAAATTGAATGAAGAGGCGATAAACGTTCAGAAAACAGATGCTTCTCCCACAAGCTCTAGCAGTAATGGAGGAAGAATGTCTTTTAGGTCTGTCCGTCCGCTTTTATAATCCTTTTGGTTCTCAACAGATTAATTTCACAAGCGAGTGTGCATTCAGCAGAATAATGCTGGAGATCCATTGTCTAACCGATCATATAAATTTGAGACAAATGAAGTCATTATTGATAGCAATGGATTCTGTCACCTATCATTTGTTTCATTTCTGATTTTTTCGTCTCTTTACAATTTTAAATAGTCAAATGCATGCTCTTTCAGTGAACCGAAGGTAGAGACAAGTCGGGAAACAAATGGCGACTTGAAAAGGAAACAGTCTGAGGGAGTCTCTGAGGAACAAAACCATCCAAACAAGTCCCCGAGGAAATTTCAGAGCAGTGACAAACCATCACCGAGCAATAAAAAAGGTTTCAAGAAACCGAAGAGCAAGAAAGTGGACTGGAGCGTTTTAAGGCCACCAAAACCTCAAACCAAAAAGGATTTAAATTAGCAAACTGCATCAAAACCTACTGGCTATTTGCAATTAGTTCACGACGGTTCATATGTGCTAGTAGATCATTCGATTCGCTGTCTGTATCATCATTCACGTGGTGTTGCAACCCGTATGATAAATTATAGCCAAAAGTTTTGAACTTTTCTATTTGGATGTTGTATGCTTGTGTTAGCTCCAGATCTATGATGAAACAATGTCTTTTCAACAAGGTTTGAATCCATGATTACTATATGTACTTGCAGGAAAGAAGAGATACATTCCATTCATGCGATCAAACAGATTCTACAATACCATTGGCAAACAAAAATGAAGCAATCGAGAAGTAACAATTTTCAAATGATTACATGATTGTCTGTTAACTTCTCTGCAGGTTTCCAGCAAGAAAAAGCATAGATGACTCTTCCTTTCCACCCCTGAAGCATCCAGTGGTTATCACTATCGATCAAAAAATCTTTATGGTAACGTTTCGTCACGATTTCCCTAGCCTCCTTCATGATCCGTTTGCTTATTGTTGCTGGCTTAAACCCGGCTCTCAAAATCCTAACCTGCCATTGCTTGTAGGTTTCAGGCCTGGCAAACCGCTCAGCGCCCTCACTGGAAATCACGCTCATCGCGTCTCTCACAAGTAACTCTCTCTCCAACAGTGCCCTGTTCTTGTATTCATCCTCTGCTTGTATTGTGGTGTCGAACATGTCGAAGAGCGAAGAGAAATGGAAAAGCGCTTCTCGGAACCTCGTCATGAAGAAAGGAGAGTTGTACGTTCCGTTAATCTCTGCAAACACAAAGAGGTCAGGATTGATATCTCTGAATAGTTTCAGAACCGTGTCTCTCGGAGAGTTTAGCGACACAGTCTCATCTGGAGTGTATTGTAACCGATGAATGCAATTGACGACTGTTGTCTCTCCTGGATTGATCGTAATTTCATCAAGACTGATGGTTTCCCATTTTTTGGCTATGAAGTTGAACTCAAACGGGACACTGAACATATCACAGAACCTTTTCAGTCTCCGACCAGTCTCTTCGACCCGGTCTGAAGGACGGAAACCCGACTGTGGCAGCTCGATTCCTGTCACCCGGAGCATCGGTGGTCCGCCCGGTCGTTTAGACAGGGCTAGTAACAGACAAGGCCATTGAAAGCCATAGAGAACCCCGAAATCAATGATGTGAAGCTTAGTTGCTTTCAAGGCAAGCTCGTAGATCGATTTGTTTGCAGCAAAGTAATCCGCTACATAGATGGGACAAACATGAACGAACAGCTTGTACGCCTTCAAGATGTCTACCATCGATGTCGTGCTAGAAGGAAACGCAGTAGAAACCGGCGGTGAGATGATTCCGGTGATACGTGCCTCGAGCGCCTCTGCAAAGTAATAAGCCAGTCTTTGAATTCCATCGCCGCTGCTAGAAGAGTGTGTCCTTAACTCCTTGAGTTTCTCCGTAGCTCTTCTCTGGTCAAAGCTCGCTACAGCTTGTGCGCATTGCGTCAAGAGACTCCGCAGATCAACGGGATTAGATTTTTGCGCCTTGGATCTATTTGATGAGCCTTTTGGTCGTCCCGCTCTGTTTGGTGGACTCTGTTTCGTTATTACTGATTTTTCTTCTTCTTGGTTTGCTCTGCATACCAACAACACATGCTCGAACTTTGCTGCTAGCTCTTCCATCTCCGAGATAAAAATCGCAGGTTGTTTGTTTCTCCGACCACTCTCAAGATCATCTTCTTCATCATTCCGATGACGGTACCTTCTCTGCGATTCTCCGTTCGAAACCAACGCTGCTGAATCTGTTAAAGTCGTTGTTNAAGAGAAGGAATTTTGATCATAGTATCTAATGAAAGAAAAAACAACCTAAGAAATAGTGGTAATCAGAGAATCTTGATGGTGATCCCTTAGTGATTAGTACTTTGAGTTTATACTAGATTTTGGCCCGTACCATGCACGGGATGAGAATTAACTTTTTATGTTGGCATTGGTATTTTTTCAAATGAGATGTATAATTAGATACGTAAAACTATTGATATAAACATTGAAAATATATAATAAAGTAATATTTGAAATATGACAATACTTTAATTATATGTTTTATCCGTATTGTGATTATACATTCGAACCGTTCAAAATCTCAACTCAACTTTTGCCATCCCTCTCCCTCTTATACTCGGGTTTAAACTTAATCTTATTGTTTTTTCATTTGTAATCTCATATCTAAATCGTTCATTTATAATTTCAACTCAATTATCGTTATCCGTATCCTTCTTATACTCGAGTTTAAATTCAAACTCAATCTTATCGATTTTGTTATTTATAATTTCATATATAACTCACTCATTTCTCGCTATCTTTATAGTTTTTTCGTGTGATACTTTGAATTTAAATTCAAACTCAATTTTATCGATTTTGTTATTTGTAATTTCATATATGTCTCGCTCTTTTCTCGCTATCTTTACTGTTTTTCCGTGTGACACTTTGAAGAGTTTTAGTTTATTTTAAAATCTTTAAGGTTTTAGTTTATCCAACTAAAGTTTAACATTGTTAAANCTCAACTTTTGCCATCCCTCTCCCTCTTATACTCGGGTTTAAACTTAATCTTATTGTTTTTTCATTTGTAATCTCATATCTAAATCGTTCATTTATAATTTCAACTCAATTATCGTTATCCGTATCCTTCTTATACTCGAGTTTAAATTCAAACTCAATCTTATTGATTTTGTTATTTATAATTTCATATATAACTCGCTCATTTCTCGCTATCTTTATAGTTTTTTCGTGTGATACTTTGAATTTAAATTCAAACTCAATTTTATCGATTTTGTTATTTGTAATTTCATATATGTCTCGCTCTTTTCTCGCTATCTTTACTGTTTTTCCGTGTGACACTTTGAAGAGTTTTATTTTATTTTAAAATCTTTAAGGTTTTAGTTTATCCAACTAAAGTTTAACATTGTTAAAACTCTTAAAATTCTAGTAAAAATTCACACAGTCTAACTTTGTCTTTATGATCTTGCGGTGGTTTATTTTGTAAATGCCAACGAAATAAGACATAAATTATTTTTAAAATCGCTACCCATAATTTTAAAGTCAAATTATCTACAATATTTTTAAAAAATACTTTAACAACCTAAGGTTAAACTCCCTACTAATCACCTATCTATCAGATCCAGGAACTTACAGCTTAAAGTAATTGTAGGAGTGACACATCAACAAAAGTTTTTGAATCAAACTCAAACTAATCGTTTAGACTTTAACTGTATGGTGAATATACATTAGAACCATTCAAAATCTTTACTATTGTCATATGTCTCTTGCTTATACTCGGTTTTGTACTTAAACTTCATCTTATCAGTTTTTCATTTGTAATCTCATATCTAAATCGTTCTTTTTTAGCCATATTTACTGTTTTTCTGTGTGACACTTAGAAGAATTTTACTTTATTTTAAATTCTATAAAGTTCTAAATTTTCCAATCAAAGTTCAACAGTTTTAAAACTTTTAAAATTCTACTAAAATTTCACACAGCCTAACTTCGTCTTTATGTTCCTACGATGGTTTATTATTTAAAAACCAACAAAATAAACTCTACTTTTTTAAAAAATCATTTCCCATTATTTTAAAGTCAATTTCTCTTCAACATTTTTTGTTGAAGTACCTTAGCAACCTAAAGTTAAAGTCCCTACTAATCACCTCTTTATCAGATCGAAGAACTTCCAGCTGAAAATAATTAGCAGTGCACATCAGCAAAAGTTTTTATAGCAAGTTCAAACTAATCGCTTAGACTTTTACCCGAATGAGAATATACATTAGAACCGTTTAAAATCTCAACACAACTATCATCATTCTCTTGCTAATAATCGGGTTTATACTCAAACTCAATCTAATCGGTTTTTCGTTTGTAATCTCATTTCTAAATCGTTCCTTTGTGGTTATATTTACTGTTTTTATGTGTAAAACTTTGAAGACTTTTATTTTATTTTAACTTTGAAACTTTGACTTTGACTTTATTTTAAAATCTTTAAAGTTCTAATTTATCCAATCAAAGTTTAACACTTTTTAAACCCTTAAAATTCTACTAACACATTTTAATACCGCCTTTTTCTTCATGCAATGGTTTATTTTTTAAAAGCTAACAAAATAAAACTTTACGTTTTTTAAATCGCTACCTATTATTTTAAAGTCAAATTATCTACAACATTTTTTCGAAGTACATTAACAACCTAAAGTTAAATTTCATACCAATCACCTCTCTATCATATCGAGGAACTTTCGGTTGAGAATAAATATGAAAATGACACATCAACAAAACGAAAAGAAAAATCAAACTTAAACTAATCGCTTAGATTTTTTACCTAAATTGTGAGTATACATTAGAACTGTTCAAAATCCCAACTCAACTATTGTCAGTCGTCTCGTGCTTCTACTCGGGTTTCTACTGAAGGTCAA